>LTAE01000552.1:4609-15604 GCA_001647135.1 Pontederia paniculata
TGGAAAGGGCAAGACATCAAGGTGACCCCGCTCCAACTCTCTTCTCAATTCCTACATGGAATTGTATCTATGTTTGATTTCTCGTTTTTGTTAACATGTATCTACGCTAGCAACCTCCCATCGGTCCAGGCAGCACTGTGGAAGCATCTCTCTAGGATTAACACAAAGGACACACCATGGGCTGTCATTGGGGATTTTAATTCTATGTTACTTCAAGAGGACAAGAAAGGAGGTAAAACCTTTCGTCTCACTAAATCTATTAGAGTATTTAGGGAGTTTGTTGAAAATCAGGGTTTGATTGACCTCCCAACAACTGGGGGTCCATTCACCTGGTGCAATAATAGGTATGGATTAGCCAGAATCTGTGTAAACTAGATAGAGTTATGCTTAATGCCCACTGGTTTTTCAAATTCCATGGTATTACTCTTAATGCTTTAGACAGAACTGCTTCAGATCATGCTCCTTTAATCTTAAATGTGAATCAAAGAACAAAAAAGCCTAGAACCTTCAAATATGAATTATTTTGGTTTGATTACCCAGAAGCTAGGGACATTGTGCAACAGGTATGGGATCTAAGAGCCGATGACACCCCTTTAGAGCAATCCCTGAACTTGGTCAAAGATAAGACACTACACTGGAATAAGAACAAACTAGGTCCATTGGAAACCAAGGCAAAATCTGTTAAGGAGGAAATCACTAGGTTGGAACTCAAGGATATGCAATTGGGTTTAAGCTACCAGGATCTAGGAAAATTGAGATCATTATATCATCACCATGCTGCTTTGCTTAGGCAAATTAGTTTAAAATGATGGTCAAAATCTAGGGTCAAATGGCTAGATCAAGGTGATAGAAACACAACATTTTTTCATCTAAGTACAATGATTAAGCAGAAAAAAAATCAAATTACTAGCCTTATCTCAGATGAAGGTAATACCATCACTCAGGAGGAGGATACATTGAAGCAATTTGTAATACATTATAAGAAACTATGGCTGAATCCTAATCTCAATCCTCTAAATATTGAATATTGGCCTGACTTACCCTCAATATCACAAACTAGCAACTCTGGACCGCCCATTTACCCCTGAGGAGGTAAGAGATTCATTCTGGTCTTTATCACCTGGAAAGGCCCCGGGTCCCGATGGGTTTACACTGGAATTCTATAACAAGTACTGGGACATAGTTGGAAATTCAGTGACTCAAAAAATCCTAGAATTTTTTAAAACAGGGATCATGCCTAGAGTGTGGTCTAGAACTAATTTAATCATCATTCCTAAAACCAATATCCTAAAGTTGTAAATGACTACAGACCAATATCCTTATGCAATATAATATATAGAGTAGTTGCCAAGATGATGGCCACAAGGATTAAACCAATTTTGCCAAACCTTATTGATGCAGCACAATCTGTCGTTGTGGCAAACCGATCTATTCATGACAATATACTAATATGTCAGGAGTTAGCTCACTCAATGACCAAGGGATTAAGGAAGGGTATGCTGGTAAAAGCTGATATGGCTAAGGCTTTTGATAGAGTCTCATGGGGGGCTATTGAAAATGCTCTAAAAATTATGAAATTCCCACCTAGGTTTATTGTATGGGTTATGGCATGTGTAAAATCTCCTAATTTTTCATGTGTAATTAATGGGCAGTCTTCACCCTTCTTTGAAAGTCAACAAGGTATTAGACAGGGAGATCCATTGTCTCCTTACCTATTGATTCTGATTACTCAGGTACTCTCATCTCTCATGAATCAGGTTGTCACAGCAGGGACCCTAACTCCTTATTCCATAGGAACCTTCACTATTAGTCACCTCCTATATGCAGATGACCTAATCATTGTTGTAGCAGCTATTATAAAAAATTGTAAGGAAATTAAGAGAATTATGGGGTTATACTATTATCTTACAAATCAAATGGTTCATCCTAATAAATCAGAAATATACATGCCACCTAAATTAGAGCCCAGAAGACAAAATGCCATTAAATCAGCACTGGGAATAAAGGTAGGATCATTTCCTTTCCAGTACTTAGGCACCCTTATATCCTATAAATACATACCCAAATCTAGGCAGAAGCATTGGTGGATAAAGTAACATCTAGAATTTCTGGATGGAAAATTAAGACTTTGAATATGGCAGGTAGATCTGTTCTAATCAAATCAGTGCTTAGCTCTATGCCTATTTATTCCCTGGGAGTTACCTACATATCAGGGGGTATACTGGATGCTTAGAAAAATTGTCTAGAGGCTTTCTATGGTCAAAGCAAGGGGGCAGGAGGGGTTTACATATGATCAGTTGGGAAAATGTACAATTACCTAGATCTTCTGGAGGATTAGGGATTAGGAGTACTAAGATCAATAGAAGTGCTCTTCAGGCTAAGTTGGTTCTCAGAATATTAAGTGAGGAAAATTCACCATGGGTTAACTTAATCCTTAACAAGTATGGTAGACTACATCCATGGAGTCTAGAGACTATTGGCTTAACTATACAACCTACTTGGTCATGGAGAATGATTTTAAATACTGTGAAAGACATAAGACATGGTTTCAAAAGACATATTAGAAATGGATTAACTACCAATGTGCTAAGGGATCCCTAGCTTTTCTGTGTTCCTCTGCAGTTCAAACCTACCTTCATAAACACTGATATGGTTGATTGTCATATGCATGTTAGTGATTTCATATCTGAGAACAAATGGAATGTATCTTTGCTGAATATCTGTTTTGGTCCTACAATGGCTGACTTAATTTGCTCTATTTACATTCCTGCTCATGCCAAGGATGACCAATGGTATTGGGCTCATGAACCTCATGGTAAAGCAACTGCCCGCTCTGTTTACTACTCTATTAGCCGCCAGCAGAACCAATTGCAAGATACTGGATGGCCAACCTGGAAAGCAGTGTGGTCAATAAGAGTTCCAACTAGAATTCATATATTTTTATGGAAGCTTCTGCATGGCAGACTACCCACAAAAGATTACTTACGAAGGTTTGATAATGGAATTGATCCAATGTGTCCTACATGTGGTTTGGCTCCTGAATTAGTATCTCATATCTTCTTCGATTGTACCCTTGCTCTTGACTTTTGGGTGCTCTTTGAAACACAAGTTAATTATCAATTTCAGTATAAAGATAGCTGGCATAATGACAGTTGGGTAGCAGAGGGTAACTCTTTGTCTCCTGAATCTAAATGTAAACTGCAATCTCTCCTTGCTTTCTCATTGTGGGGTTTATAGGGATTGAGAAATGATGCACTGTTTCAATCCAGGTTGGCAACCGTATCTGTAATTTGGTGTAAAGCTTTGGCAGGTTTCCAAGAGTATGCAACACACCACTTGCCTGAGGCAACACACCCCCAAGACCAGACTCTGGTCCGGTGGGAGCCCCCTCCCTCTTCTGTAGTGAAGATCAACTCTGATGGATCTTTTGTNAGAGTATGCAACACACCACTTGCCTGAGGCAACACACCCCCAAGACCAGACTCTGGTCCGGTGGGAGCCCCCTCCCTCTTCTGTAGTGAAGATCAATTCTGATGGATCTTTTGTGAAGGAAGGGGAAAAGGGGGGAGCAGGATTCATTTTACGTTCTAATGCTGGTCTTTTTCTTGCTGCAGGTGCTCTAAAGTACGATGCGAAGTCAGTAGTGGAGGCAGAGGCCTATGGTGCTTTAGAGGGTGTGAAAATGGCATTAAGGAAGGGATACCGTAATATTGTGCTGGAGTTAGATTGTATGAACCTGGTGAAGATATTAAACCGCAAAGCTCAGGTCCCCTGGAGGCTATGGAATGTCATTGCTGATGTTCTTTACCTTATCGAATCTTTTGATAGTTTCGTTTGTATGCATTGCTTTAGAGAAGCAAATAGGGCAGCAGATTACTTAGCCAACATGGGAAGAATGACAACTGCTAATACTTTTTGGGAAGACGACCCACCTCCGGGTCTCTCTAATATTTTGTATTAGGACGCTTACGGCTTAGCCGATATTACATAATTTAGCATCTTTTCCTTTTAAAAAAAAGTCACTGCAAGCTGCTGAGAGGGATTAGAGAGAGAAAACAAAGAAGAGAGAGAGAGAGAAATCTTTTGAATTTGATTAGGAGACTATCGAATTTTGATTCATTTTTATGAAGATAATGATTATCTATAATTTTTTATCTTTGGTATTTTAGTGAGGTTATTCTAATACATATTCCATTATTTAAGAGAAAATTATTATTCCATCAGATTATTATTTTGGCATTCTTCTACATGAAGTCAAAGAAAAAAATATTCGATTATTATTTCAAAGTGTAAGATTTGTTAGTCGCTTCCGTAATTTTTTTTCTCATTTTAAAAGGTTTGTCATATAATTTTTTTTAGCTCTGATATGATTTAATTTTTTATATCATTATCTCATTCAAATTTACGCATTAAGAAAAAGAGAATAATTTCACACATTTATTCAATCTTTTCTTAACAATTGTATCAGAGTTTGGTTACTATATTGTAAAAAAATAATATATGACAATAACTCCCCAGTCAGACGTTTGTATTGATAGGATTAGATTATACTATTTGAAAATCTTAAATGATGAACTATATAAATTGCATCGACATTTATGATCCAATTGAATGTGATGCTGCAAAATATGAAGATATGGATAACATAAAGTCAGGGAGATTAAAGATCAAGATTGTTGCATAAATTCAAAAGTGGATCGATGATAAAGTGTTTCATTATATTACAATTATTAATTAACATAATCAAGTTTGAAAAAATTACAAGAAAATTACGAGCATATATCACCATAGAATAAAGTGTTGTTGATGTAAAAAAATTATTAACCTGAAGCTTAAAGCTGATCATTTTGCTAAAGAAGATCTGGGTAGCTTTCAAAAAATAATTAATAAGTTGACCTCGTTAAATATCACGTTTGATGATGAGATATTCAAGTCTTGTTGTTACCGAGTTTATTACTTGATAGTTGAGAAATGCTTGTTATCTTTTTAAATAATTTTGTTTTAGGAGAAAAGTTATTCTTTAAAAATAAAGGCCTGATGATACTAAGAGGAGTGCGTAAAACTCAAGCATGATAAGTCACATGAAGAATTTGATGATATTAAAAAGGAGAAGAAAAAGAATAGTAACAAATAGGATGTTGCAGTGACTACGTCTTGTGATGTAACTTTCTTATTGAAGAAGATTGCCTAAGCATTATTAGTCAAGACTTTGTTTAGGTTTTAAATACTGACTTTGTTTCATGTACTTTTTGTACAGATATCTTTTCAACATATACAATGGATACATTTAAGTTAGTAAATATGGAGAACAAGTATGAATCCCAAATTACTTACATATTTAAGACCACCAAAGGCTGTAAGACTGTGCTGAAAGAATAACGTATATATTTGGTGTCTGTTTGAACTTAATTTTAGTTGAAAATTTGTATGAGAAAGACAATGAGAACAATTTTATGGGAAAGTGTGGAAAATTTAAGAGAGATTCACTATTTATGACAAGAGGACAAAGAGACAATACACTTTACAAAATTGAAGCACGACATGACACTGAAGAAGTGAATATGACTAAAGAGAAGTCTCTTTTAGAGTCGTGGCACAAACGACTTGGCCGCATGAACAAGAAAGGATTTAAGATTTTGACATGAAAAATCTACTCAAGGTATTAAAAAAATATGTCTTTTAATGTATGTGTGCATTTTAGTTGGTAAGCATACGAGAGTTACGTTTAATAGAATTCCTTCATCTAGAAGTTTGCACATACTTGATTTGGTGCACACAAACTTTGCTATATGAAAGATAAAACTCTAGCTGATTATATTTATTTTATTATATTTATTGATGACCATTCTAAAAGGGTTTTGACTATTCTAATATTGCATAAAGATCAGATGTCGAGTATATTATAATATATTTCATTCTAAAATTGAGAGAGAAACTTATACAAAGCTCAAGTATGTTCACACAAATAATGATGATAAATACAAAGGTCCATTTGAAGAGTATTGCAATGCTTTGGGCATCAACCTTGGAAAGACATTTCCCAAGATTCCTTAGCACAATGGCATGGCTGAAAGAACAAACATGAAAATGACATATGTATGCTTTTACATGCTAAGCTATCGAAGGACTCTTGGGGTGAAGTATTGATTACTAATGCATGTAGATTTTAACATACTTTACACTATATATTTTGTTAACTTTTGGCTAATTTGATCATGTCATGCATAATTTTAATTTGATATTTACTTTAATTTTATTGAGATAGTATCTATCCAAGATTTATTGTTGTTGTCAGATAACGAGCAAAAATGCATAGAGAAACAACACAAAATAACCAAAATTAAATTTTGGAAAGATTAATTGGAAAGTTTAATGTCACAGGTCGTGATGGACAATATCACGATCGTGAAAGAAGCAAAATTTATGCGTGTCACAATCGTGAAATCTAAATCATGGGCCATGAAAATATGAAGACTTGAAGACATGGTTATGATCACGACCGTCAAATACAGTTCATAAGACGTGAAAAAGTTAGACATCAGCAACACAATTTTGGTCACAGTCATTTTGAAACCCATTACCGCGGCCATGAAATCCTAATTTGCAAGAGTTTATTTGAACTCGATTTTCCAACCAACATTATCCTACTCCCTATCCAATCCCAAGATAAGAAAATTTCTGATTAAACATCCAAAAAGGAACTTAAGATAGAATTAAATTCTGAAAAAATCTAATTTCCTCCCAACTTAATAAATATAGCCCTTGGACATTAAAGTTCTCTTGAATAATCTTTTGTTGAAGTTAAATTTTTACTCCTTTTTCTTTGCATTGGTATGAACTATTTCCCTTGTTTCTCATTGTGTAATTTTTCTATGGAGTAATTTTGCATTATTTGTTGAACCCTATGTTAGATTGAATTTCTTTAATAAATTATTTCTTTTATAACATGAGTTTTCTTTATTGATATTTTTTCTTCTATGTGATGACTATGAAAGTAATTATTCACTGCTTAGTGTAATTAGTTCTCATCTATCTACATATTTGAAGGAATTGATCCTTGAAATAAGTCCAAGGATTTCATGTCATAATCTGGATTACTGGTTGAGAGATTAGATTATGTGGCTTCTTAAGCCAGACTTGATTAAGCGGCTTAGATTAAAATTGATTAAGCACCATTTCAAGATTTGTAATGTTAATGCATCTTAGATCAAAATTGATTTTGGATATATTTGATTAAACGTCTCAATTAATCTGAATTTTGAGATAGGTGACTACACTTGTTTATGGAGTCACAACTTAGGCAAAATTTAGTCTATCATTAGAGCAATTTGTGTGCAACTAATCCAATCTTACTTCGTGGTGAAAAAAAGTCCCTAATTTCCCAACTTGATATGATTTCATCTTATCTTAACTCATATGTTAATTTTCTCTTTCCTTTTGTTTTTCTGTTAACTGGATAAAAATGAACCGATTACAACTTGGATTTGTCTACTACTTTGGATTACTTAGGATTTTACTTTGGATCTTTCCTTTTGTTTTTTTTTGCTAATTGGTTAATTTCATCATTCTCATCATTTTTATTACTTGTGTGATCAGTATACTTGTTGACTTTTCTATTACTATTGGTCTGCATGTATCAAGATCCCCAAAGCTTAAAATATTGCTTGTCCTCAAGCAAAAACAAAGGAAGATTCAAGACTATTCCATCACATTCATCATCATATAAACCAATACTTTTATCCTATTGCCCTCATACATGTTCATCACAAGAGCATCTCACCTTCACTCGAGCTAGGCTGCATCAAATTTCTAAATCTTATACATATTTAAACAATCTCAATCTCAACTAGTGCAAAAGAAAAATATAGTCTATCTAGTAAAATAATTTATGTTGAATATGCAAGTATCAAATGAGCTTACACTTTTACACTTTATCAATATTTTGCTTATGCAATTCTAGCCTTCAAGCATGGTTGCACAAGGAAGTACATATAACGGGCTTTCAGTTGTTGGATCCTAGAACAATTGGCCTTGGGTCACCAAGATTTAAGAGTCCCTTAGGGGTTTACTTGTCCGAACGTTCCTAAGTTTCCAAGTGAAGATTCAAACTAAGGTAGTTGAGTTGATACATAAGCTTTTCTTCATATGACACAAGGTAGTATGTGTAGTGGGCTTCCGACTGATGACTCTTAGGCTAAACAATCTTTGGGCACTAGATGTCAAGGTACCCTCGAGCTTACTTGCTCGAGCTCATCAAGGTTCCAAATAGTACTTAAACATCACCTTACTCCTTTTTTAGTTTCAGATTTTCAATTTTAACTTTTCTTTATTCATTTTTTCAATATAATGTGATTAGATTTGTTAAAACCCAAAGTGATAGAGAAAAAATCAAGTTATAAGTATCCAATTAACATAAAAACAAAAGGAAAGATAAAAATAGCAGGTGAGTTAAGATAAGATGATATTAGATCAAGTTGGGAGATTAAGAACTTTGTTTTACCATTAAGTCTGATTGGATTAGATACACACAAATTGCTCTAATGATGGACTAAGTTTTCCCTAAGTTGTGACTCCACAAATAGGTGGAGTCAGCTATCTCAAATCAAAATTAATCGGGAGGTCTAATGAAATCCATCCAAAATTAATCTTAACATAAGATGCATTAATGTTGTAAATTCTTAAACTACTAGGCACTTAATCAAGTTCAGCTTAATAGGCCACATAACATAAACTCTCAAATGAGTAATCCAAATTATGACATAGAATGCTTTGACTTATTTTCGAGAATCAATCCCTTGAAATGTATAAATAGATGAGAACTAATTATACTAAGTAGTCAATAATTAACTAATTTCATAATCATCACACAGAAGAACACGTATTAATGAGAAACATTCATATTCTAAAAGTGGCAATTCATCAAAGAAATCCAAATCTAACATATAGTTCAATAAATTTCCTAATGCAAAACTACTCCATGGAAAAATTACACAACGAGAAATAAGGGAAATAGTTCATCCCAATGCAAAGAAAATTAAGGAATAACAATCTAGTTCTTCAACAATACACACAACACGACCTTCTCCTAAATGCATCAAGCCTTTGTCCTTCTTGATCTCGAAGAAATCACTTAGCATTCAACACCAGAAGTAGAAGAGAAGAATAGGGCTTGAAGGAGAGTGAGCGAGAGAAAATCAGACAGAGAGATAGAGAGATAGAGAGAGAGTATCCAAGAAAGCTCTAATGAGGATGTCCAAGGGCTTTATTAATAAAGCTAGGAGGAATTCAATTTTTTAGGATTTAATTTTTTCTTGAACTCTTATTTAGATGAAACTTAACTAGAAACCACCTTACTTGGGATTGGATAAGGAATTGGATAAGTTTGGCTATTAAATTGGGTTTACATAAACATTTTCAAATTGGGATTTCATGTGACCAAAATTCTATTGTCAATATCAAAACTTTGATGGCTCGTGAACTAGATTTTGCGACCGTCATCGTAACCATGTCTTAATGTCTTTAGATTTTTGTGGCTCGTCATATGGATTTCACGGCTGTGACGCATAAAAAAATTGTTTTGCTCACAACCGTGAATTAATCATGGCCATTGATTCATCGATTTCATGATCGTGAAATGCAGTTCATGACCCATGACATCATAATCTTTAGTAAATCTCTTCTCGTTCACGGTCGTGATATTGTCATCATGGCCATGACGATTTTGCAGTTTCTATAGGATCTGGATGACACTAAGAGGGGAGGGGGTGAATTAGTGTATAAAAACTTTTACTACTTTTGTTAAGCTAGATTAGTTGAATAATATTTAGCGAAAGCATATAAATTCAAAGGAAAGTAGATAGAGAGAGATCAGAGAAAAACAAACAAACACACAAACACAAGGATTGTTGACAAGGTTCGGTCGAACTCCTGGCCTACGTCCCCGCTCCGGTCTTCTCGCACCCGAGATCTCCGGAGATCACTAACTCCTTCTTCAAGGGCGAAGGCTCCCTTACAAACTTCTCCTTTCTTGCTCGAGGACAAGGAGACAACCTCTTACAAGTTCGCTCAGAACTCTCAATCCCTTCTATCCTGGATTCTTCACTCAAATCGCAGAAGGGGAACTAAGGCTTTCTATCGCTCAAAGCTCTCACTGAATATTGGACAAAGTTACTTTCCAAGACTCTTGGGATTACATTATATACTCTGCACTAATGACCTAATTTTCTCACCCAGAAAACTAGCCGTAAATGCAAGTACAGTACCTTCACCTACTTCTCGGTCGTCCATTGCTTCTGCCTCGGTCGACCGCTCTCTAGGTGAAGTCTCCACTTGAACTGCTGCCTGGGCCTCGTGCTTCGGTCGTCCACCGCTCACCCCTGGGCGTCTGCAGCTTCAAGTGCTGAAGCGTTTCTCCCTCAGCCAAGTTCCTTCAGGCGTCCGCCACCACCTGTGGCCTCCCGATCTTGACGTGAGTATCTCTCTTCAACTGATCTCTGGTCGTCAGCTGATTTCTCTTCAGCCTCCTGGACGCCCACTCTCCAGTTGAAGAATGTGGTCAAGCTCCTTCGGTCACTCACGCTTTATCTTCGGTTGACCAATCTTGACCTTCACCAGTTATCACTCATCTCTGGTTGCCCGTTGACTTCATTTTAGCATCCTGGACGTCCACTCTCGAGTGAAGCTATTTGTCAAGCTCCTTCGGTCGTCCGCCATCATCTGTGGCTGATCGATCTTGACCTTGTATCAGCTCCCACTTATCTCTGGTCGCCCGCTGATTCCACTTCAGCATCTTGGACGCCCACTCACGAATGGATCTATCTGTCAAGCTCCTTCGGTCGTCCGCCACCGCCTGTGGCCGACCGATCTTGACTTTGTCCACCATCTTCAACTGCGTTGGTCGTCCGCTGATTGCACCTCAATCCGCCTGGACGCCCACTCCTGGAGTTGAAGACATCCATCAAGCCTCCTTGGTCGTCCGCCACCACCTGTGGCCGA
>LTAE01000552.1:16845-74189 GCA_001647135.1 Pontederia paniculata
ACCGTTCATCCTTTGGCTCCTCTTCACATGCATTCTCCTTCAATATTGGTCGACCACTTCATATGCTTAGGACGACCACTGCACACACAGAGTTCTTCTGATATTTCTTCTGTGTGTATAGGTCATCCATTCCTTTAGCTTCGGTCGACCTTTCATATTCTGAACATGAATATCCTGTTTCAGAAATCAGCTCAACAAGTTCATCAGTACAAACTAAGTTCCCTTACAAATTTGTGATCATCAAAATAATCTCGGGATCCTAGATTCAACAGTTTCCTCTTTAACTTGCGATCATGATCGTGATGTTCCCCATCACGGTTGTTGCACTGAATTTTCCAATTAATCTTTGTAGAATTTAATTTTCTATTATTTTGTATCGTCTACCTACGACTTTTTGCTCGTTATCTGACAGTAACAAAAAATTTTGGGTAGATACTAACCCAATAAAGTTGAAGTAAAAGTCAAACTAAAACGATGCATGCCATTATCAAATTAACCAAGAATTAATTGAATATGTCCTGCAAAATATGTTAAAATTTACATGCATCAAGTACTAATCAATCATTCACCATCAGTACCTTTGAATGGTGGAATACCTTTTAAAGCTTGGTGAGGAGAAAATCTTTCATACAAACATCTTAGAGTGTTTGATTGTAAAGTAATTGTTCACATCTCCAAATATGAGAGATCAAAACTTGACAACAAATAGAAAGAGTATATTTATCTCAAGTATGGAGATAGAGAATTTAGCTACATATTGTGGGATCATGTTATCGAAAAAATATTAGAAGCAAAGATGTATTATTCTTCAAATTCTAGAAAATTAAAGATTTATTGGATGATAAAAATCCAATATTCTTCAAATATTATCTAGTTGAGTCGAGTTCGGTTAAAGCACCAACAAATGATGATAATTACCTTAGAAACTAATCAAGATGACAACTGTCGGAATACTAGTTCAAAAGATTTTGATGCACCTTCGGATAGTCAAGCTAGTGATAATATACAACAATCTATTGCACTAGAGCTGCAACCTCTATTGAGAAGATCAAGCAGAAAAAGACAATAATCAAAATGATAATCCTCCATTGAGTACACATTATTAACTAAAGAAGGAGAACCATAATGTTATGAAGAAGACTTGTCGCATGAGCAAGAAAATGTGTGGATGATTGCCATGCAGATGAGATGCATCTTTGCATGAGAATAATGCTTATAAACTAATAAAGCTTCCTAACGACAAAATGACACTAAAGAAGAATTGAGTATTTTGGTTGAAGGGTGAAGAACATATCCACATCCAAGATACAAGGAAAGATTAATTGTCAAGAAATTCAATTTGAAGAAAGAAGTAAACTTCGATGAGATATTTTTTGTCATAAGATGTCATCAATTCATATAGTTCTTGAATTGGTTGCTATAAAGATTGACAAACTTAATGTCAAGATAGATTTTCTACATGGTGATTTGGAAGAAGAAAGTTACATAAAGCAATCAAAAGGATTTCAATTGAATGATAAAGAACACTGGATATTTAAATTTCAAAAGAGCTTATATGGACTCAAATAGATACCTCGTTACGTACAAGAAGTTTGACTCATTCATGACATAACAAAAATATAATAAGTCAAATACAGATCATCATGTCTTTGAGGAATATTAAAATAAGATAAATACATATCATCATGTCCTTGAGAAAATTTTTCACATAATAATTTTTTTGTTATATGTTTATGACATACTTATTGATAAAAGCAATATTGACAAGTTGAAATGGGTTGAGCCAGTGTTTTTTTCATGAAAGATCTAGGAGGAACAAAGCACGTCCATAGCATTAGGATCACCCAGGATCAAGAACAATGAAAGTTATGGTTCTCCAAGAGAAATACACTGACAAAGTTTTGGAGAGATACAATATGAAGAATACGAAAGCAATTTCATCGCTAGTCACTTCACGTTCATTTATAAATAATGTCCAATAGACAAAGTTTAGAAATAGAAGATGAAAATGTATCATATGCATCTATAGTTGGTAATATGATGTATACAATGATTTAAACGAGATTAGACATAGCATATGCAGTTGATATAGCCAATCGATTCTTATCAAATCCTGATATAAAGTATTGAGATGTAGTCATGTGAATTCTTAAATATCTTAGAGCATTTCTAAAAATGTTTATGTTATGATGATGTTGATCCAATAATTTATGGTTATATTGACACACATAGCAAGTGGCATGGGGAGTAGAAAGTCATCTTCTAATTGATGGCATTGGTAGGAGCAACAGTCTAATAACAATCAAAGTTGTTATATATGTGAATAAGCATTTTGTTTTCTTTTAAGTTCAAGTATATTGATAATAGTTATCATTGAATTTCAAATGAGATGAAGAAAAAGATATTATATATTCAAACGATCTATATTACAAATGTCTTAAAATATGATGACTAAGTTTTTATCTAGAGAAAGGATTAAACTATGCAGGGAGCACCTATGGTTGATGAACAATTAAAAAAATTGTAGAGTTGGACTTTGAGTTCAAGTGCACCGTGTTTACAAACCTTATAAAAGTTGAACAAAAATAAGTTTTGTGGTGATTTCATTAGAGAGTAAGATGTGAGTTGGATTAAAAAGAGATCCTTTTTTTGTCACATGAAGTCGCCACTGCAAGCTGTCAAAAGGGATTAGAGAGAAAACAGAGAGAGAAAAAGATTTTTTGGATTTGATCAGTAGATAAATTTGATTTATCTTTTTATGGAATTTCAATTATTCTCTGTAGACTTCTTAACAAATTTTGATATTTCAATGACATCGTTTTTACACCTAACTTGTTATTTTAAGATATTATTATGTAGAATTTAGGCAGTTATATTCTGTATTTTTTGCTAAATTAGAAAAAAATATATATATTTTATTATATTATTTTATAATGAAAAGTTGTTGTTCATTCTTATAATTTTGTTCTCTCGTCTTAAATATTTTTTATATAAATCTTTTATGCTTGTATATGATTAAATTTTTTATTATCATCTTATTTAAATTTATACGTTAAGAGCATCTTCCTTTGATCCGCCTTTTCCTTTTATTGCAAAAGAAAATCAGTTGTAAATGCGAAAGCAACCTCAATCATCAAGTTCAATGTATCACATTGAATTCATAGCTTTATGTGTCAGGGTACTGAATTTGCAACTTTATGTGTCAGGTTGATTTACAAGCATGAAAACCATGTGGTGGATGGAAGAACAAGTTTAAGCAAACATAACGAACATAAAAGGTAAAAAATTTGTCCAGCTTATGTATTTAGAGTTTACTCATCTCTTTCATGAAAGTTATAAATATTTATATATAAGACAAACAAAATTTTAAAGGTTGAAGACAAATAAGACAACAAAATATCAGAAGGGACAGCAATAAATAAACAATTTTGATAGAAGAAAATTAAGACTAATGACAAACAAAACAAAAAGAGAATCAATCGAACAATCCACGTGAAATTTTTGAAAAAATGTGAGCTTAATTTTCTGATCAAACCTTTTTGGGGTGATGTAAGATATTTGTTTTGGGGTACTTTTACGAAGTTTAAAGTTTGTGTGAGAAAACGTATGCAAGCATCCTAGTTCACATTTGAATAATAAGAATTTGTCATATTCAATTTGTGATTTTACATTCATGACAAGGAGATGTTGCATATGGTTTAAAATTTTAACATGAAAGATAACTCTGAATTGGGTCATTAACTTATCAATTTCCTCTACACAGGAGCATGGATTTCATACTTGAGATTTATTAGAGAATGAGAGTATTTCAACAAAAAAAATTGATAAGCTATGGTTATAAATTCCCACTTTTTTTAGCTGAATATTTTACTCTAACATTTGACTAAAATAATCAAAAGGGCTCGATTGCTACCATCAAATAATCCTGCCAATAATTATGGGCATAATCAAACTCACTATTTAATTAATAAAAATATATTGTTGAATAAATAAAATGAATAAAAATGACTTTATAGACTAAAATAAAATGATGTTCTCCTTATTCATTTTTTTATTTAAATTTCAACTATAGATCAAGATCTTGACATTTAACCATCCAATTGACTAAAAATCTATTTGAGTCAACATTCAATAAAAATCAGGATCTTAATTTAAAGTCATAATTGAGTTTTAGACATGCATATGCTAAATTTACTACCATGATTTTCATTGATGTGATTGTTAGTTTCTCAAATAAACCATCTTAGTGACGAAAACTAAAACATTAGTAGTAACAATGAGAAAAAAAAAGAAAAAAAAACTTATTCTTCTATAATTCAAGGATTTCGATTTCAGCATGGATTTCAATAAAATACATAATCGGACATAATATATATTTTCAAAGTAATCAAATAAGAAATTTTCCCTGAAATATGATCAGTTGTTGAGTAGGGAATAATTGTCTCTAGTTGATAAAAACGAGACAGTACACATAATTGTTCTTATATTTATTGAAAAATAGGAATATAATTCATTTTAACAATAATTTTATCTCTTGATGAATTCTTAGGATGAGATGGAAGAAATGAAAGCATCTCAATCTTTATCAACCAATCAAATGCTAGCTAATTATTTTCCTGACAAAGATACTTCATGATTTAGTACATAACAATGTTAAATATATATTATAGCCCTTTTAATTAACATCTTTACTCGTAACATATCAAAAATTGAAAAGTATAAATCTTGTTACAACAATTGAATGATATCCAACTTAAATGGAACTACAAAGAGATCATAATTGAATGTTGATACTTTTGATTAACTAGTGATAACACTGATAACTTAGACATTAAAATGTTTAACTTTTCTATGCTATTATGATATCTAACTAATTTGTGTTGTCCTATATCACACATTTGATTTTGACGAATGAATTTTTTTTATGAAATCTCTTTTATAATAGAGGCTCAAACCCAATATCAAATTAAATTAGAAGAAATGATTCTCAACTCCAATCAGCACGCATAATGAGTTCTTACTAAAAAGTTTAGGATGCATTTAAAATTATTTCTTTTACTTGTCAAGATTAAGAAAGGCATGTTTGTTAGATTTAGACCCTATTTGACTAAACTTATAAGTAATTTAAAATTACTTATTATTATTATTAGTATTTTTATTCAAACTTGTAAATATTTATATTTTAAAATAAATTTCAATACTTAAAATAGTTATTAGTATTAGTGCTTATCATATTTTTTTATCAGTTAAGTCAAACAAATCCTTAGACCCCTATTTGATTAATTCTAAGCAAGAATCTATGCTTCTTCATAAACTACAAATATACCGAATTTCTGTCCTGCCTGTCCGTTAAGAGTGGGCTTGATTTTTAGCATATTTAAAAGGAGGGTCAAAACATGCAACATCAGCTTCTCTTCTCTACGTGCATCATCTATTTATTGCTCCCTCCATTTCATCGATTCATCACATTGAACTCCTTCTCCTCGTTCTGATTCCCCTTCTCCGTAATAGCCATCGCCTTGCTCCTCTCATGTTTTGCTCTCACTGTTGCACCATTCATATCTTAAACTTCACATATACCTTACTTTGCAGGAGAATGGCCCTTCTTGAACTTGCCTTGGCTTCTCTTTTGTTACTGTGCTCTGCGGTCAGTATTGGCTATGGCTATGGAACCGGCGGTTGGTCCAGTGCCCATGCCACCTTCTATGGGGGAAATGATGCTTCCGGGACCATGGGTATATCTGTGCCTCTTAGTTGTACAAGGATCACTGTGTTTTACTTTCGTCACAGATCAACTTAAGACGTATATTGTTCGATCTCTTGCACAGGTGGGGCTTGCGGGTACGGAAACATGTACAGCCAAGGCTACGGGACGAACACGGCGGCGCTGAGCACCGCGCTGTTCAACAGTGGCCTCAGTTGCGGGGCGTGCTACGAGATACGGTGCGTGAACGACCCGCAGTGGTGTCTGTCGGCGGGGTCCATCGTGGTCACGGCCACCAACTTTTGCCCGCCTAACTACGCGCTCCCCAATGACGCCGGTGGGTGGTGCAACCCTCCACTGCAGCACTTCGACCTCTCCCAGCCCGTCTTCCTGCGCATCGCTCAGTACAGGGCCGGCATCGTGCCCGTTGCTTACAAGAGGTGAATTGTATCATACGTTTTCCGAGATGTATCTTTAAAAGTCAGTTCAGAGATCCTAATTACATTCGTTCTCTTCTCTCGTTCTGGAACTGCAGGGTCCCGTGCAGGAAGAAAGGGGGAATCAGGTTCACCGTCAACGGTCACTCCTACTTCAACCTGGTGCTGATTACCAACGTGGGGGGCGCAGGGGACGTGTATGCCGTGTCCATCAAGGGCTCCAGAACCGGTTGGCAGGCCATGACCAGGAACTGGGGCCAGAACTGGCAGAGCAACACGTACCTCAACGGCCAGGCCCTCTCCTTCAAGGTCACCACGAGCGACGGCCTCTCCGTCCTCTCCTACAATGTGGCTCCTGCAACTTGGTCCTTTGGTCAAACCTTCATTGGAGGCCAATTCCATTAGTCTCTCTCTGATCTTTGTTACATATATATTCCCACGTATAAATATATAGAATAAATATGTCGCGTAATTGTTTTTATGGGCCTAGTTTGACGAGAGAACATGAGGTTCTTCGAGTTCCACTGAATAAATTAATTTGATAGATTAGTTCTAATTGTGTTTGGATGAACTAATGATATTAAGTTCTAGGGGTGTTTGGATGAACATGGTAAGAACTCAAAAATATAGAATTATCTTTTAGATAAATAAATTAATTAAAAATAAAAATAATAATATTAATTTGAGACATAAAAAATTATTTTCTGTAATTCTTAGTATTATAAAATATTTAAAAATTATATTATTAACTTAGTATAAAATTAATATATGACATTTAAAATAAACGTTAATAATTTTAATTAGAAGATATTGGGTTAATAGTTTTAAAAAAAATAATCATCTTAATAAACATTAATAATATTAATAAATATTAACAATCTTAATAATGTTAAATAAACTACTAAAATTAAATGTTACTAATTTTAATTTAAAATTTAATAACATAAATATCATTAACTTTTAAATTTATACTTAATAAATGTACCGTAATAAATTTAAAGTAAAGTATATATACATTAATATTAGTATCATTAACTTTTAAAATAAAATTAATAACATTTAATTTTATTAGTTTATGATTAAAATTTAACATTTATTATTAAGATATTATATAAAATATTTTATTAAACTTACACTAAAAATAATTTAAAATAATAATATATAGTTAATGTAAAATTAAAATTTAACACTTACGATTAAATGTTAATATTTTAATGAAAAAGAAAAGTTAAAAGAAATTTAAAAAGAAAAAAGAAAGTAGGAGGAGAAATAAATGAAAAGAAAAAAGAAAATGTCAAAGAAAAATAAACGGTCACGTCAAGTGAAAAAAAAAGGAAGAAACAAAAAAAAGGGCACAAGGTGGAACCGCCAGATTCCTGCTGCAAGCGGGAACCTGGGCCACCAGAACCGGGGTCACGTGACCCCAGGTTCTGGTGTCCTGGTTCCACCTCGGGTTCTGGCGCGAGGTTCGCGTTTGCCAGAACCCGGTGGAACCAAACCCAAGTTCCACCTAGGATTCTGATCTCAAACGCAGCCATGAAGGCACGTCCATATATGTAGGAAGAGCTTACTTTACTTGGCTCTTCATAAAATTCGGAATTGGGACATTGAAGGAGAGGAAAAGGCTTGGGACTACCTCTTTCTAAGCATAATGTTGTAGTGTGACGCCATGATCCGGGTGATCACGGCCATGACGCGGATATACGCCGCATGGAGGAAATGGCCGCAGACGTCGCACGAGTTGCGTCCAGCAGACATCGACGTCGCGGAAGTTAAATGCACGCGAATCGTGTATTTAACAGGTATCTTCCATTTCCGGAAAGGAGCCGATGTGAGCTCCAAATCGAGCGCACCGTGAGAGCGCGTAACGGCCACGGTTGAGGGGGATGGAGTGCTGCGGGCAAGCGGCTATTTAAGGGACACGACGTGTGCTAGGAGCCCCCAATCCGAGTTTGCGGAACCCTCTATCTCTCTATCTCATTCTTCAATTGGTATCAAAGCGCCGGCGAATCGATCCGCCGACGCTTCCGACGCACACGACGATTGAGAGTTGCCCCTTCCTCTCTGTGTTTTGCGATCGACTTCAGTCGACACCCCATACCTCACTGCACCGTCGCTGCTGCAAACGGCGCGTCGAATCGCTCCGACAGGTGCTGTCCTGGCGGGCGGCGTTGCGGACGACGAGACGAATCCACGCTACCTCGAGCAAAATTGATGACACGAGGGTCTTTGCACTCGTCCTAGGATTCACTCTGCTCCGTCGAACTTGCCGGACGACCACCGAAACGCCTCCGACGACGTTCCCCTGTTTTCCCTCGCGCTGAATGGCACGCGTATTCGACGGAGAAGATGAACAGTGTTCTTATCATCTCTTTAATCTCATCCGTCGATTCATTCTTCCCTATTAGATCTAGTCCGTTAATCGCATTATTATATCTTGACCGTTAGATCCTTATCTGATTGAATTCTATATGATAATAATTAGATCATATCTGAACCGTAGGATTTATTGCAATATTTGATTTATTGCAATATTTGCATGATTAGATCTAAACCGTTATAATCTTATCCCGATCTGAACCATAGGATTTATCTGTTATATGCATGATTAGATCTGGACCGTTATAACTCCATTTAGATCTCAACCGTTGACATCATATGTTTTAATCTGCACCATTAGATCTAAACCATAATAACTAACTTATATCTGATTAGATCTACACCATTGGATTTAATTTAATTTTTATCTTATAATCCTGGCCATTCATTTTAAATTGATTTATAATTCATATGGTTTGCAATTAATATTAAATCAATTCTAGAAAATAATTTTAGTTTATTTACAGTAATTTTTAGAAAATATTTTTTTCTTATTTTCGGATAAAATTAGTTTATTCACTAATTTATTTTCGGATAGTATTTTTTTATTAAATTTATTTCAAATAATTTTAGTTTATTTATTATTAAGTTTTTTTCAGATAAAATTAATTTTGGAAAATAAATTTAATCTATTTACTAATAAATTTATTTTCGGATAAGTTAATTTAGAAAATAAATTTAGTATTTTTATTAAATGTATTTCATATAAATTTAATTTCTTTATTATTAAATTTATTTACGGATTAAATTAAATTTTAGAAAATAAATTTAGTCTATTTACTGATAAATTTATTTTTGGATAAGTTAATTTAGAAAATAAATTTAATATTTTTTTATTTATTAAATTTATTTCAAATAAATTTAATTTATTTATTATTTAATTTATTTTCGGATTAAATTAATTTTTGGAAAATAAATTTAGTCTATTTACTGATAAATTTATTTACGGATAATAAATTTAGTATATTTATTAAATTTGTTTCAAATAATTTTAATTTATTTTTTGTTAAATTTATTTTAGGATAAATTAATTTTTAGAAAATAAATTTAGTGTATTCTCTGTTATTTACTATTAAATTTATTTTCCACCAAAATTAATTTAGAAAATAAGTTTATTTTATTTATTGTTGAAGTTATTTTTTTGGTGAAATTAATTTAGAAAATAAATTTACTTTATTTACTGCTAAATTTATTTTCGAGTAAATTAATTTTGAAAAAAAATTACTTTATTTGCTGTTAAATTTATTTTCGGTATATATTATCTTTAGAAAATAAATTTAGTTTATTTTTTGTTATTTACTGTTAAATTTGTCTTCGGCCAAATTAATTTAAAAGACAAATTTAACTTATTTATATTCAAATTACTTTTCGGTAAAATTAATTTAGATAGAAAATAACTTTAGTTTTACTTGTTGTTATATTCGAATAGATTAATTAATAAAATAAATTTGGTTTATTCTCCGTGAAATTTATTTTAAATAAATTAAATAAATCTGGTACATTTACTGTTAAAATTACTTTCGGACAAATTAATTTAGTACATCTTCTAAATAAATTTATTTTTGGGATATATTAATTTTAGTATATTTTTGTTAAATCTATTTTAGGTTGCATTAATTCAGAAAATAAATTTGGTATTGTTAATTATATTTGCATAAGTTAAATTTACTATTTTTCGTTAAATTCATTTTTTCGAATAACTTAATTTAGAAGATATATTTAGTTTATTTTACTTCCGGATAAAATTAATTTAGAGAATAAATTTAGTATTTTCGTTAAATTTATTTTTACATAAAGTATTTTGGAAAGAAAATTCACTATATTTTTTTATATATTCTTTTTTTCGCTAAGTTTATTTTCATATAAATTAAGTCAGAAAATAAATTTACTACCTTTTCTGTTAAATTTGTTTTTCTAATAAATTAATTTACTTTATTTCTGTTTAATTTATTTTTGTACTTTTCGTTAAAAATTATTTTTGGATACATTAATTTAAAAAAATAAATTTTTAAGTATATTCGCTAATAAATTTATTTTTGGCATAAATAAATTATATCTTTTGTATTTTTTACACTAAAACTCATTTTTGGTTATATATTCAAATTTATTTTTCCTGGCTATAATTTATTTATTTTTTAGAGATGTCTAAGTTTTGGCCGCGGAACTAATCAAATTGGATCGTTTTAACGGTGCCAACTACGACGTCTGGAGTCGTAGAATTCGTTATGGTCTAGTTCTTGAAGGTCTACGAAGCTATATTGGCACAGCTCCACCAGTTCTTCAAGATGATGCTTTTGATGAGCAGAGAGCAGCTCACACAACGGTGCTGGAGCAAAGGAAGTCTGGTGATGAAATGGTCAAGACATTCATACTAATGTATATAAAGGATAATCTGATTAGGGTCTTCGAAACCCATGAAAATTCTTATGAGGTTTGGGAAGCTCTTAAGGATAAATATGCGTCTAAAAGGGACATGAACATTCAATTGTTGTTGCATAGATATACCACTTGCAAAATAAAAGCGGATGATAATGTGTCCGATCATGTTAATAAGATGATTGTAATGACTAAAGATTTGGAAGCTGCAGGTTGTGCACTACCAGAGCCATTGCACATCACCTCAGTGCTGAACAATCTCCCCCTGCCTTCGACATGACAGCAACAACTGTGCATGTTAATGAATCCATCAAAATGGTTGCTGAACTTTCCTCCATTTTGGCTATTGAGCAGGATATGTTCAAAGGGAAAAGAAAGATAGACAATGTCTTCGAGGTGGAGGATGCTGCTGAAGAGGAGGAGGAAGATGTCCATGTTGTGCGCTATTAGCGCAAGCAATCCAGACCAAGCTTTAGCCCCAAGAAGAAATAGTTCAAACCTCAAGCAGTGCAGAAGGCAACAAAGGGAGCTTGCTTCAATTGTGGGAAATTTGGTTATTTTAAGAACCATTGTCCCAATAAGCCAAAGCAAGAGGACCCACTTAGTGGACAAGGATGTGGAAGACAAAATAAAGGAGCTGGAGCCATCAAGATTTTCACATTCCTTGGTGGTGGAATACAACAACAACTGATATTGAAGGGTGGTGGATCGACTCTGGAGCGACCCGCCACGTTGATAAGACCAAGGAGGACCTCATTAACTTCAAGGATATAGCAAAAGGGAAAAAGAACATCTACATGGACAACAATACATACCTCGATGTTGAGGGTGTTGGTGAGTACAAACTAGACATTGGTGATAGTTTTATTGTGCTCAAAGATGTGTTGTATGCGCCGAGTTTGAGGCGCAATCTGATCTCTGTTCCTATCCTTTTGTATAAGGGTTTTGAGGTTAGATTTTATAATGGTCGGGTAACAATTGGCAAGAACAATAAGGTCATAGCAACCGGGAAGATTGTGCCCGGTCATAACATGTTTTGCCTGAATGTCATTAAAAATAATGAAATAAAAGACAAATATGTCTGATTATGATCTCTGGCATGAGAGATTAGGCTATCCAGGAAACTAAAAAATGGAACAAATAAAGAAAATGAATTTAGTGTCCAATTTTTTGGTGCAAGAACAATGTCATGTGAGCATTGCTTGGTCGGTAAAATGACAATGTCCCCTTTTGGTGTGGGGACAAGGTCAACTGACTTGTTGGAACTAATTCATTCTGATATTTATGGACCATTGAGTGTTCCTACCCTCGAGAGAAAAGAATACTTTATTACATTTATTGACGAGTTTTCTAAATATTGTTATGTATACCCCATAGGAAGAAAGTCAGAGGCATTTGAGACTTTCAAGAGGTATAAGACACTAGTTGAGAAGAGGTTAGGTAAACCTATTAAGTGCCTGAGGACAGATAGAGGAGGATAGTTTACCTCCCGAGAATTCGAGGGGTACTGCATTTCAGAGGGCATTCGTAAGGATACTACGATGCCATACACACCACAACATAATGGTGTGGTAGAGAGAAAGAATAAGACTCTGATGAATGCAGTAAGGTGTATGTTGTCCCACTCGGGTATGCCAAAGCATTTTTGGGGTGAAGCTTTGATGACCGCAAGTTACATACAAAACCGAATTCCCACAAAGTTCATAAAATAAATGCCATATGAGTTATGTGTTGGTAGAAAGCCCGATATGGATCATCTCCAGAAGTGGGGATGTAAGGTGCATGTGTTGATTTCTAGTCAACTCAGGGACAAGCTGGATATGAGGACAGAAATGTGTAGATTTATTGGATATAGTCAGTAGTCCAAAGGGTACAAATTTTTTCATCAGAAAAATGGTCTCATAAAGAGTCGTGATGCTACTTTTCTAGAGAATGAAAAGGAGTAAGTTGAGGAGGATGAATATCCCCTCACGATTCTAGGAGATGATGGACACAACTCGGGAGATCCACTATACTATCTAGCAGCGGGAGTTGATGATCCAGCTCCAAGAGAGATACCCTTGGATGCGGTGGAACCGAGTAGTTCCACGAGTATAACTAGCATCAGGCACCCACGGATAACACCCGCAACTTTGGATGATTATGTACCGCACGAGTGCGAGACATCGTGTTACTCTGTTGATACTGAGATAGAGGATGGTACAAATCCTATCACCCTGAAAGAAGTGATGACTTCTAGTGAATCGGATATCATGGGCGGCCACCATGAGAGTAGAATTTGACTCGATTCAGAACAACAGAGTGTTGGTATTATGTGATCTTCCAGAGGAAAGAAAACCCATAGGATGTAAATGGGTATTCAAGAAGAAGTATTGAGCAGACGGTTCTCTTGATAGATATAAAGCGAGATTGGTGGCCAAGGTTTATACTCAGCAGGCCGGGATTGATTTTCATGAGACTTATTTCCCGGTGACTAAGTTTGCGTCGGTACGGACGATATTAGTCATAATAGCATATATGAATTTGGAATTGTTCTAAATGGACGTCAAGACAACATTCTTGAATGTAAATCTATCAGAGGACGTATATATGTGATAACTTGAAGGGTTTCAGATAAAAGGTCAGGAGGATAAAGTATATAAACTCCGAAAATTATTGTATGGTTTAAAGCAATCGTCTAGGCAATGATATTTGAAGTTCCTGAGACGATAATCCAATTTAGTTTCAAGACGAACAAATTGGATCATTGTGTCTACATCAAGAAGAAAGGAAACAATTTTATGATATTGTCACTATATGTAGATGACATACTGCTTGCCGGGAATGATGTAGAGATGCTCAATGAGGTCAAGGACAAATTGAGCGAGCGATTTGAAATGATAGACATGGGGGAGGCCTCCTGTGTACTGGGCATTCAAATCAGTCGCGATAGAAAGTCAAAAAGTTTGAGTTTAAGTCAAGAACAATACATAAATAAGGTACTGAGGAGGTTCATGATGCAGAATAGTAGTCTTGCACCTACATCGCTTGTGGTTGGGAAGAGGCTAAGCAAAAGCCAGTGTCCCAATGCAGGGTAAGAATCTTTGGTTGAGCCATATGCATAAGCGGTGGGTAGCCTAATGTATGCAATCCTATGTACGAGACCTGATTTGACTTACGCGGTAAGCCTTGTTAGCAGATTTCAAAGTAATCCTGGAAAGGCACATTGGGAAGCCATTAAGAGGATACTGCGATATCTGAAGGGGACAATAACTGAGATTGACATACCAGGCTGATACACTCGAGACAGTAGGATATTCAGATGCAGACTTCGGAGGGGGGGGGGATATTGACGACCGAAAGTCTACATCAAGTCACTTGTTCCTTCTTGGTGCTGCAGCCATTTCTTGGGATAACAAGAAACAAGGGTGTGTGGCGAGACATACACAGGAGGCTGAGTATATTGCTTGTAGTGCAGCAGTCACCTATGGTGTATGGCTCAGGCGTTTCTTTTTAGAACTAGACTTCGATTTGGTCAGAGGACCATTGCCCATGTATTGTGATAATCAAGCTGCAATAAGCTTGATACACAGTGGAGCCAATAGCTCAAAATGAAAGCATATTGAGATAGAATATCACTATATTCAGGATATAGTCGAAAAAAAGGAAGTAACAATGACCTATATGCCTACGAGTGGTATGTTAACTGATTCCCTCACAAAGGGAATTGCAACTAATACTTTTATCAAGCATGTGGGGCTTGATGGGACTCATGAGTGACTGAGTCAGTGTGAAGTATTCACGGATAGTGAAACTTCGGGACATGATCTCTAGTTAGACTACTCACGGATAGTGGGAGTGCTGACACAGTGACCACACTGGTCAAGTGGGGGATTGTTGTAGTGTGACCAGCTGTGATCACTATGATCACGACCGTGATCGCCACAACAGTCGTGATCCCTGAGATCACGGCCGTAATGGACGAGCCGTGATCCGGGTGATCGCGGCCGTGATGCGGATACGCCGCATGGAGGAAATGGCCGTGGACGTCGCACGAGCTGCATCCAGCAGGCAGCGACGTCAGGTATCTTCCATTTCCGGAAAAAGAGCCGATGCGAGCTCCAAATCGAGCGCGCCGTGAGTGCGCGTAACGACCGCGGTTGGGGGGGGGGAAGTGCTGCGGGCAAGCGGCTATTTAAGGTACACGACGTGTGCTAGGATCCCCCAATCCGAGTTCGCGGAACCCTCCATCTCTCTATCTCATTCTTCACAAAATTAGTCCAATTAGTGGATTTTAACTTTGTTCGGATCTCTACTTGGTCACCAGAACTTTCTGGTGGAGGAGCTTTGGGAGGTAGGATTCTTTCATGCATAAAGGTGGCCATTGTACCAGTTGCAATTGCATATCCTTATTGATTTACTGAATCTTGTGTGTTTGGCAGTATTAAACTTGCTGTCTAGCAAAATGAAGATAAATGTTGTTGTTTGATCTTTAACGAAAATATTATACCATTCAGCTTATCATAACCGTGAATTGCCTCTGAATTAACCCGAGTAGATAAGAAATTTTGAAATGAAGTAAAATATGAAGGAATGATGCTACTTTTTCCACTAATTCAGAACTTACCCTGAAATTCTTAAGGTATGATGCACGCTGCAATTTTTGCCTTTCTTTAAAGTTTACTTAATCAGTTAGACTATAAACTTCTAATTTGACATTCAGAAAGAACAAGGTGAACAATTAATTATTCAAGAAGGTTTTAAAAAAAATTAAAAAAAGAAAAAAAAGATGAATATGCATGAATCTATAATTAACTTGTTATAGTCTGTGTTATTGAGATGAACTGATAAATAACTTCTTACTTAAAGTGGTTTGAAATTCGAGTTTTAAAAAAAAATTGTTAGAAAACTCACTTGTCATAATCAGACATACAACTTGCTCGAACATCGAAAACTGTGACAATAAAAAAAGAGGACAGAAAACGTGTAACGTACTTTTAGTATAGTGCATGTAGCGCAACAGAAAGTAACGACACTATTTATAAAAAAAAATTTGAACATTGTTCATTTATATATAAAGTATCATTATTTTCTTTCTGTACAAGTGCATTCTTTTTTCTCATTAAACAATGATGCTATGAAATTCTGAAATGATATTCCAAATAAGTCTACAACACAGAAATGATATTCTAGTAAGTTGACCGTTGAAATAGATAAAAGATTATTTGGCATAATTTGACACCATTAAATTGAGAAAAAGAATGTTTTAGACTTTGCTTTAACTTACTTTCTACAAGGGGCGACTGAGATGCCATTAGATTATATGCTCGATGCACAAATTCTCCATAGATTACAGTGCCTCGTCTGTCCTTAAAGTCCTTTTGGCCGATCTAATTAAGAATTTTGGGGGATACATGGCACATCATTGTTTTATTTTTTTTTCTTCTTTTTAGGATGTCAAATTTGGAATTTTGGGGCATATGTTCTTGTTGACTTTTTTTAGTAACTTTTGTCGAGGTGATTTAAAAGTTCAGGTTGCTCTTGCGCTTTTACAAATCAAGATGTATCTTTTAATCAATCAAGCAGATCAAGTTGTATGTCATTATTGCCTAAGTTGCAACTATAATTTAGGAGTGAGAAAGAAAAAAGAAAATTGCAGGTTTGGGGGCAAAGAACAGAGAGAAAAAGCCAAGAAAGATATCTTGCCACTAAATCTGTCCACGACCAATGGCATTGCAGATATTGATATCTTGGATTCAGCCAAAATCAGATAAGGAGGGATAGAGGAGAGAGAGATCCCATTGGTCAGCCCAATCACACAGAACATCTCAGCCCTCCAACTTCTGGAGACTTGTCAGAAACCAATGGCTGTCCTGCGTTCCTGATTCAGACCACAAAAACATTTCCCCTCCAATATCATACAAAGGTGTGAAAGAGCAGCCACCATCCACCACAACCAGAGCACTCTCTCACTGTCTGAGAAGAAGTCATCGGAAAGATTAATCTGAGAAGCATGGCCGCCGTCACCACCCAGGCCTCGATCGCTGCTCTCCGGCCTTGCTCAAGATCAAGGTTCCTTTCCGGTTCTGATTCCGGTAGGCTCACAAGGGTGCTGTCAGTTCCAACCTCCGGTGCCGCAAAGTCCTTTAAGGTTGAGGCCAAGAAGGGTGAATGGCTCCCCGGACTTGCTTCCCCTGGCTATCTCGATGGAAGGTAAACCTTTGATCATGCAAGTTTCAGTTTACACATGTCAGCTGCATGCAGATTACATATTTTTATTCATGTCAGCTGCATCTATCTAAATTTCATTGAATTGGAAAACTGAGCAGCTTGGCGGGTGACAATGGATTCGACCCTCTGGGTCTGGCGGAGGACCCGGAGAACCTGAAGTGGTTCGTGCAGGCGGAGCTTGTGAACGGCCGCTGGGCGATGCTGGGCGTGGCCGGGATGCTGCTGCCTGAGGTGTTCACCAAGATCGGTATCATCAACGTGCCGGAGTGGTACGATGCCGGCAAGGCGGAGTACTTCGCATCCTCGTCCACCCTCTTCGTGATCGAGTTCATACTTTTCCACTATGTGGAGATCAGGAGGTGGCAGGACATCAAGAACCCCGGAAGCGTGAACCAGGACCCCATCTTCAAGAGCTACAGCCTGCCGCCCAACGAGGTCGGCTACCCCGGCGGCATCTTCAACCCCCTCAACTTCGCCCCCACCGTCGAGGCCAAGGAGAAGGAGCTCGCCAATGGTACTATAATGCTTCAGCTTAAACATGTAGTAACATATGCATGCTTAGAATTTTTGTCATGATAAGTGCCCTTAGTTAAGTACAGTGCTCTTCTTCTGTGATATGAGATAACTTCGCACTTGATCTTCAAACTGAAATAACCAAGAGATTGAAAGATTCATAAATTGTTGGATGTTCATTTTTGGTGCATCAGGGAGGCTGGCAATGTTGGCGTTCTTGGGGTTTGTGATCCAGCACAACGTGACCGGAAAGGGACCATTTGAGAACCTCCTGCAGCACCTTTCAGACCCGTGGCACAACACCATCATCCAGACTCTGAGCAGTTAAACAGGCATGGCAGAAGAATGGAGAGAAAGATTGGAGGTGCGATGCATGATCAACTTGTGTTTCTTTGTAACAGTAGCTCTCGACGAGGGCATGATTAGTCAAATTGAGTTGTACAAGAGAAAGGCACTGCCATTGCGTGTACAGCGGACCTTTGAAGTATCATTATATTTAATGCTTTCTACTTCTGTTTATTATCTGTTCTCTATACTGCATTCTTCAGAAGTGATCCCAAGAGATGCATAAATGTTCCTACAGATAACTGGCATATTGATCAAAATTCTTCTGAAATTTCAAACGTTTTGTCGGCAAAAACTTGTACCAGAAGTTTTGGTTTTTCTTGCTAGTGTTCCAAATATTATCACTGATGATCAAAACTCTACTTCGGTATCTCACTGGAAAAAAGAATTCCATTTCTCTCTGCAACCAAAGAAAGAAAGAAAAATGTATCTAATTCCCTGAATTAAAGGTTAAGAAAATATCAATGCATTTGTGTTGATCAAGAGGT
Source organism: Pontederia paniculata (assembly GCA_001647135.1). Taxonomy (NCBI): domain Eukaryota; kingdom Viridiplantae; phylum Streptophyta; class Magnoliopsida; order Commelinales; family Pontederiaceae; genus Pontederia; species Pontederia paniculata. The sequence goes on from LTAE01000552.1 coordinate 35,298, forward strand.
TGTAGTTAAACGGAAATCTTTTCATTCTCCATAGTTCCAAATTACCTATTTATGTCTCATGGAAACTGGTTTTTGTTGCATTATCTTTTTCAGAAGTAATACAATGAGTGTATGTTGTTTTTTATGAAACAAGATATGAAACCAAAACCGTTTATGATATTGATGCCATTTCTAAGATTTGAAATTAGACCAAAAATTGTACTTTGATATTCTTAATGATATAATTGAGGATCAAAATTATACTTCATTTCCCTACTGGAACAAAAGTTCTATTTGTTACAACCCGAATATAGCACCTCGTACGTGGTTGAATCAATATCCAACACGAAGTGAGATGATGCTCATGATACTAGATGGATATCAAATTCATATTTCATCTTTCACCTATACATAAATAGATACAACATTAAAACTTATAATCAATTAGCAGAAGTTAAGAACAATCAAAATTATTTCATAAAATCATAGATGAATATCAAATTCATATTTCAAATTCATTAATGTTACAACCCGAATATAGCACCTCGCACGTGGCTGATCAATATTCAACATGAAGCGAGATGGTGGTCATGATACTAGATGGATATCAAATTCATATTTCATCTTTCACCTATACATAAATAGATATATTGTAAGACCCTCAGCCCAAACCCAATCAAAAGCCCAATGACAAAGCCTTAATTTTTCTGAATTATGAGGGCATTCCTTCATTATTTTAAAAAAAGATTCGATCGGACCATCCAGTGTGCGACACGTGTCCAATATAATTAGATAAAAAAGGAGCCGATTGTTTCTTCTCCTTCTCTCTCTCATTTTCGTTTGATTCCTTCCCACTTGCACGAAGCCGCCGACGACAACCAGGGCACGCCAGCGGATCAACATTTTGACGGCGATTCAATCATCAACCGGTACGATCACGTAAGCTCGACGAGGCGCATGCATCGATTTCTGACATTGAGCCATTTTCGTGGAGAGTGGCCAACTCGGAGGTGAGCACGAACACCGACGTGCAAGGGGAAATCCGACTGTTATAAGATGCCATTGCTCGTCGCTGTTCTCCGATGAGTTAATACTTTGATTAGGCCATTCCAAGATTTTTTTTCAAAGGGATTTAGATTGATTTTTTTCTTTGGCAAGGCGTCAATACCACATTTCGCAGAGCACGATCTTACTCCTTCTGGGGTGTGTTTGCGTCGCCACTATGTGAGCTTCCATAAGAGGGAATCACTGGATCATAGCCATGGCTGGAAATGAGGATGATGATTTGAGCACCATCAGAACAGTAGAGGACCATCGACTGCTCCTGGACAGACTCGTCTCAAGGTGAGCGACACAGTCAGAACAAGTGTGAATGTAGGTGACTAAGTACGTATGGGTTAAATGAGGTTTATAATCTGCTAGAGTTAGATTATAATTACTAGATTAATTAGTCAATAAAATGATCGATAAATCTGTTGGATAAGAGTTAATAATCTGTACATAGTTTATTATTCCTTATTATCTTCTTAGTTCCTACCAGTTTTGTTGCGTTGTCATCGAAGTTTTGGTGTCCATCGGAGAAGACACCGCTTAAGTAACTCCTTCTTGTGGTGGTAAGACATATGGCCGAACCTCATATTGATATTTAACAAATGTTAAGGTTTTGTTAGTGGATTTAATTATAACAAAATGTGTTGGTAGCTGAATAACTTGGCTAGTAATTTATCGTGTGAATTATTGGATGAATATAATTAAGGGGATTGCAGTTAAATTTATAGGCGAAGAGTATGACCAAATATTCTCTAACAATAAAACCGTGAGTAATTTGCAAGACTAAGTAGGGACTTTAGTTAATGACCATGATTGGTAATCAATTACTAATGTAATGGAGATGAATGAGAAGTTAGATTAAGGGCAATTATCTTGAAATACTGATATATAAGATTAATATAATTATATATATATATATATATATACACATATATATATATATATATGTGTGTGTATAGTTGTCTGTATATGTGAAAAGGTCAAGGAACAAAATGTGAGTTACAATTATAATAATGAATTAGTAATGATTTAATTATATGGGTAATGATAGACAGTCAAATGTGAGTCAAAATAATGATATATCCATAGTTACAACTGCATACATATATATTTCTATATAGATGTATATATGGAGGTGGTGATACAAAATAAAATCCATGCAATAAGGTATATAATAATATTTGGGTGATGAATGTTGGACAGTAGCTGACTATACAAATATATATAATAGTATTGTATGATAAAAAGTCTGAAAGACAAATAGTTTGGGAAACCAAAGTCATTTCAGTAAAGTAATAACAAGTGGGTGGAATAGGAAATAGTAATAGGTAAGTAGAAAAGATGAAAAGGGGAATTAATTAGAATATTTTTAGATCATAATGCAGAAATGGTTTAATCAATAAATAATGGACAAATTTCACGCTAGTACTAGATGTTATTTAATAGTAGGGATAGAAATAAAATGATTTAGAGGATGTGACTTTTTGAATGATTATAATTGTTACAAAATAAAGTAATACAAGTTATATAAAAGCAAAATTAAAAAAATGAGTGGTGAGGAGATGAAAAAATAATTATAATTAAGGATTTGTTTTTTTTAAGGTTATAATTAATGGCTATTTTGTCAAGGACCTATTCTGAATTAAAAGAATTATGGATTTACGTTTCATATTAATTATTAAATCTGAAAATATTAAGTAATAAGTTGTAGGACTATTATAGTAATGAGATTTAGTCTAAATATATGTTCTTTAATTAAGTGTATAATAGAAGACTAATGGAAATTAAATATGTCCAATTAGGTCCTCGGATCGTAGATTTGCTCGAACGTTAGAGATCCGACGAGGTTGAACGTAATCGAGGTGAGTGGATTTCACAAACTTATATGTCCACACCGTAGGTGGACTAGTTAATACATTCCTTAGCTCATATGATTAATTATATAAATTAATGATGTGATTGTCTTTGAGCTGATGTGATGTGATGTGGGATTCGGTATTCCGATGTTTTGGTGATTTTTTCGATGAGATTTGTCAAGATTCGACGAATGATGTTGCGTGTTACTTTTCACGAATTTCGTGTATGTTTTCCCTTGGATTCAGTGGATTATATTGTATGTTAACTTCAGAGGCTTTCTGAATGCACTTGTGCTTATGTGATATGAATCAAGGAGTCGAGGTGATGTCATGACACTTAGATATTGGATCATGCATAGCATGTTTTAAGTTTTGCATTTGGATTACAATTACTTTCATATAAAATAAGCTATGTATGATATGATTATATGTATGACATTTGAGATGGATTTCGTGATTGGATTTTCGTTCGGATTTTATTTTCCGGTTGGTTTTCATATTTTGTGAAATTATTATCCTCACTGAGCTCTTCATGCTCATCCCTGTATTTGTATTATTTTTTTGTAGGTGATGAGGAGGATGTACTTCTCGGAGATTGATATGATTGCTTTGCATGCTCACTGGGCACATAAAAGAAAAAATAATTAGGTGTATATGTGTGTGATAGATTTGGAGAGGATGAGAGTTTATTCTTTCCTATTTTTTCAAAACATATATTTTCTTGCCTATTCTTTTGGAACCTTAGTGCATTTTTATTATAGTTGTTGTGATGTAGCGTTGTTGGACTCCCTCGGGATTTGGCCTATTTACTTTCATATATTTTGATTTTATTTTGGATAGATTATATGGGCTTGGCCCAATTCTATATTGTGTACTTGACGCATAGACACATTTTTAGCAAAGGTCATGCCGAAATTTTTGGCAAATCCAGGAGTTAGTTTTATTTTTGACTTGTTGGTCTTTGTTATTTGAGCCATTAGAATTATTTCTAACCGTTGTCTATTGAGTTTGAGTTTGAATTTGAATTAGTAGAAAGTCGTAACACCCCTTGCGCGTCCCGGGCGTTGGGTTCGGGGCGTGACATATAGCACTAAAACTTAGCATCAATTAGCAGAAGTCTAACAACAATCAAAATTATTTCATAAAATCATAGAACTTATTTTAACCTTATGCTTACTGATGTGCATGATTAATTTATCATGAGCTTGATCATCATTAGTTTCATCCATTCTCATTTTTAATATCGACCACATGTAGGACACATGTATGAAAAAATTATCCCATGAACTTTCGTAATGACACAACATTTTTTATGGTTCTTTAACACTTATTCATTTTAAACATAATAATGAAATTAAGCATCTTAATTCTAATACTTTATATGCACCAATAAAATTTATAAACAATGACATAACATATTCTTTATGAATCAATAATATAATGGCACTAGGATGATTGACTCTTTGACTTTAACAATTTCAAAATGATTGATTAATGATATTAGGCTTCTCAATGCTCATAATAACAATGTGTTAATGCTAAATTTTTATTTTGTTTATTATCAGTTGATAATCAAAAGTTCATTTTATGACTTTTTAAGTCATCCCCATATGAAGTTGTTATCATATTAATGTCAATATCAATATGATCCATGAGCCATGATACTATGACTGTTGGCACAAAATTAGGCGATGCTTATTTCTTTGATATCATCATTGCTTTTTCTCTTTTTTTTATTTGGTTATTTATTTATTTATTTATTTGTGGGAATACCCTTGATTAATCATTAATATATTTTGTGAAATGAATAAAACATACTTGTTTGCTTTGTTAGGGGAATTACGACTTTGAATCTGAAGAGACATTTCAAAAGTCGGCAATTTATTCAATGTCAATAAGAATCCATGATCCTTCTATCTATCATCATCAAATGAAAACTTTAAGTTCAATTCAATTAATCTAAAGTGAATCAATTACAATCGCTGGAAGTTTATGTTAACCTCGATTGGTCATAATGCTAACTAAACATGTAACACCCCCACAAGACCACCCTGCCATGTGGCAGAATGCCCTCCCAGGGACGCTACACATCATACTTTATCTTGACTTTAAGGTTGACACTAAGACTGGTCAACTAAATGCGGAATAATAGAAATTTTTTAAAAACTATTTCCATAACATAAAATAATTGCGGAAGTCTTACACAACATAAATTGTCTCAGAAATAACTATTACTTCTTTGGAAAAGGAAATAATCTAGAGATAACTTGACTTAGAACCACTACTCATGTTACACCCCCACAAGACCACCCTGTCATGTGGCAGAATGCTCTCCCGGGGACGCTACACATCATACTTTCTCTTGACTTTAAGGTTGAAACTAAGACTGGTCAACTAAATGCGGAATAATAGAAAATTTTAAAAACTATTTCCATAACATAAAATAATTGCGAAAGTCTTACATAACATAAATTGTCTCAGAAATAACTATTACGTCATTGGAAAAGGAAATAATCTAGAGACAAGTTGACTTAGAACCACTACTCGTGTGCAAACAACATCATTAACGCGAACATCTGTCACCGCATGCACCACCAGTCATTATGGCCCTTAGATCACCGACCTACAGGATCCAAAGCAAAGGGAAAACAAATCCACCATGAGCTATGAAGCTTAAATATGTAAGACACAATAGAAAGGTACTTTCATGATGGAATACAAGCATGAAACTTAAACCATATCATAATTAATAATCATAACATGAGGATTATAAAAAAACATCCTAAATGTCTTTATTTTCTTACATACATCATCTTTCTCATATCTTGCTTTCTTACTTTCTTTCATTATCTTTAGCTTATCATCATTCTTTACATAACTTTACTTTCATCATCATTAGCATATCATCACTTTCTTACATCAGTAGTGAGCTATGACAAATAGTCACAGAACAATCACTCTCAAGGTATATAAAGGAATAAGCATGACCCATGATCAAATGTCCATTACTCCACATCATCATCATCATTGAGTTCTTTCATCATATTCATTTTATTCATCATTTAACTTTCTTTATACTTGAGATACATGAAAATATAACAACATCATTCCTTAACATCTGATGCAACATGCTCAATGCAAACATTAAACCAAGTGGTTATCTTCTTAAGTTCTTATTATCCCATTAGTGACTCTGAGATGACTTTGAGGGTTGTTTTGTTGTGACTTTGAATTGCTCATGAGTCTTTAGAGGCTTCACCAATAGGTCAGTGGGGGTGCACAAGCCACGACCGAAAAGGATACTCGAGAAATCCATTGTTGCAAGGCGAGGAGAAGGTCAGGCAAAAGGAACTAGGTAGCAGGAGATCTATCAGTCCCCCATCATCATTAACAATTTCGCTCCCAATCATTCAATCCATGGTGGCCTCATCATTAATTTTGTGAAGATGGTTGACCCTTTATCTTGTCCAAGTATTAGTCCTTAGGATCACAGAAGAATTCCACAACATCTACTACTAGAATAGAAAGGGTTCGACATAAAATAAATCTGGAAAATAGCAGTCACGGCCCGTGACAGCTTTGTCACGGCCGTGACTGTCTTGTCACGACCCGTGAAGGCTTCGTCACGATCGTGATCGAACGACCAACATTTTATTTATCAGGGTCACGGCCCGTGACAAACTTGTCACGACCGTGATCGAACTATTAGGTCTTCAGGGGTCGTGATCGAAGCGTTATCTTTTTCTCATTTTCGTCACGGCCCGTGATGTAATCTTCACGGTCATGACCGAAGGCTTTCTCCCTTCAGACTTCACGGTTTGTGACATATGTTCACGACCCCGCATCAGGGCCGTGATTGAAAATCACTTTCCTAGTTGAAGGTCACGGTTCGTGACCTATGCTCACGACTCAATGTCACGGCCCATGATGAAATCTTCATGGCTGTGACCGAAGGTAAAACTTCCTGCATCTAAAGTCATGGCCCGTGATCAGTTGGTCACGGTTGTAATCGAAAGGGGATTTTCCTACTCACTAATGTCACGGGCCTTGACATGCCAGTCACGACCGTGACCAAAGGGTGAGTTCTTCGTCTGCCTCTTTCATGGCCCATGACATGCTTGTCACGGCCGTGACCGAGGCTTCCTTGGCGAATTTCGCCCCTTTTCTTCTCCTGGATATTTCAAGGTTCTTTCTTACAAGCATATCATCATAATTCGTAAAGCTATATTTTCTATAGTTTTTGGCCATAAGAATCACATTATATACATCTTACATTCATATCATAATCGATCTTTAATCAATCCAAATCATATGAGAATAATAACATTTTCCAGGGCATGAACATCTTAAATATATCATGAAGCATAGAACCAAGGGTTCAAGACATATCATCATCATATAAATTCCTTCATAAATCAATCTTCTCTAAATCAATCTTCTCTAAATAAATCTAATCATACTGGATTAATAACCAATTCTAGGACATAATATCATCATCTACTTGAAATTAAATAATGGTTCTAGAGCATAGCCAACATCATATTAGTCTATTCATAACATCATTCTTATAATCGATAAAACCTAGCATGCAATCATCTACCAAGAAAAGCCTGATCTAGAGTGATCCACCTATTTACATACTTGTTAGCTAATAAGTTTATTGTCACACTCATACTCAATCCGTTGATGCGTTCGTCTACCACGATCCTTCTCCGGGTGTCTCTTTGTAGTTCTTGATTCACTTTGACTTTCTTCTTGACTAGGGAAGATGGATTGTTGACAGGGCATCGGGTGAGAGGAAATGAGAGAGGTCTAATTAGGGTCAGTTAAAAGTATTTAATGGGGAGAGAATAAAAAGTGTCCAAGTTCGCTGAATCATATCTCGAATTTTGGATTGCCTAATACTAGGGATTCTGAATCTGATTTTCAGTTAAAGAGATATTTTTAGAACTGAAAATCTGGAGGGTTACATAATAACCTCCTTAAAATTAAATTCGTCCTCGAATTTGTACGTATAGAATGTCAATCTAACCAAAATGTTCACAACTTATCTTTTATCTCTTAATATAATCCATCACCGCTCGATCATTCTTGTATACTTAACTTGCACAATTAATTATATTTGTCTTCTTTCTTATTAGGGTATCCATCTTATATCAATCATCCTTGTCTCCAAATGATTCATGACTAGATTCATTTATATTCACTATGTCACTCGATAACTTCTTATTGATCATTATACATCTCAATGATAGTCACATCCCTAGGCCTTAGTGATAGTTTCATAAAGTTCCCAGTAATCAAATTGATATTTATATCTTTCCTTGAGCTTGTATAGGGCACTCAATAAAGTTTTTGCTTTTTGCTTTTTCTTACTTTACTCCTTAATAATTTATGAGTATAACAATAATTCAAATCATCTAGAACTTCAGAATTCTTCCAATGATTACCTATGCATCCTCTTTTTTCTTATGATTACTTGATAATCATATAACATTAATAAGGTTTCTTTTATTCTTCCTAGACATTATTCATGGTTGCAGTTTTCTTTTGTCATATTCATCGAATTTTTATACATAATAAATGATTCACCTCTTGGTTGTCAGGTACTAGATAACCTCCTTAGAAATATTGATATACATTGTCTTTTCGTAGCACTCTTGAACACTTCTCTTGATATAGTGAACTTGTGTCTATCACCAATTCTGATAATTCATGATTATCCATATTCGTCATAATGTTAAGCTTCTTTTATAATCATTTGGAGATATATGTGTTTATTAGATTATTTCCCAATCATCTTTATCAAGTATTCAGATATCATTTAATCCACCTAATCGTAATCAGTACTTGCACATTTACATGTGGTCACATTCATCTTTGCACATCCTTAGGTAGCATGGGATACCTTCTAATTTGTCTGATCAAGACACATATCATCTTAATCATAACCCAACTAGAGCAATTTGAATAATGAATAAATCAATCATAACATGTAGCATAATGTCAAACATCTTAATAATCATTAAGAAATACTTCATGATCGAATTAACTTTTGGAATTATTATATTCTCGTCACAACCTCATGATCACTTTAAACTCCATAACATATTTGAGGTCTTACCTCACGCGAGATCTTAGGACCCACATCAGTATAAAGTACAAGTCATTTGTCAAAATTCATAGGTCCTCTATTAACTAGCTGATGCAATTGGGAAATAGCGTGATAGCAAATTGTTCATTCCTGACTAGTCGTATACAATTGCACTCATTGTGAAAGTTGGTCTTAAGGATTAAGAATTCTTCATACATGGATAAGAAGTTTACTTAGTAAATGTACAAGATCCATAGTTTAGGTCCACATAATACTGATTCACTTATTTAATCATAGCTTACTTTTCACTCTAAACCTGGGTGATCTTTGATCTTGCAAAAGTTAGACTTCTTGATCTAGAAATTCATCATAAGTTATGTGTGAATAAAATGTATTCCATTCATTTTCCTTTATGTGACTTTAGTCATGGACTATTTGGTAGTCGCGTTAATCAAATGACATGCACACTCTCATTAGTACATGTGTGTCTTTTGCTGTCTTTTACCTTAGACAATATTATCTTGGTTCATCTATACACTAATCCATAATTACTCTATAAGAAAGGAATTGTATAGGTATCATCAATACAATTGATCAAACCATGTCTGATCATGCTTTTTTCATCACTTTATTCTTGTAAATCCTTCTTTTGACTGCATTGACATATTAGTGATAGCACTTAACATCGTCGATTAAAAAAAATATTAACATATTGATCATAAATACATTATGAGGTGTGAATATTTTCCTTTCCTTTATTATTAAGAATAATGATGTAGATCACACTTGGCGACCTTCTTATAATATTAATATCAACCTTATAGATTTGCAAACATAATTAATTAAATTCTTCCTTAATCTCATTGCATCTTAAGTGATCACTTGAGTGGATCCTTCAAATCTCAATTTATCCATCACTTATGAAAGATCCATTACTTACTCGATCATCATGAGTTTCTAGAATTTCTCTTGATCAAATCAAACATTAAGTCTCTTGAGTCTATTTCAAAATTTCAATTTCTATCATTCGATCAATTTGTTCATCATCTAATAAGACTTCCCTTTCCCTTCCACAGGTATTAAATTTAAAAATTCTAACTCTCTAGACATTATACTTCTTTCAACTTTATATATAAATATATATATATATATTTAAAAATTTAACTTGGTATTCAATCACTTTGCTTCGTACCTAACATCTTCTCGAAATATTACTCTTACTACTATTCTTTCCATTTGTTGTTCATAATTTCATCTATATAAGCATCCCATCTAATTAATTCTAGCATTTCTTAGAAATCTCTTCCCCTTACTCTTTCTATGGATTTTTCAACATTTAGAATAATCTAAACATTTTAAAATTCTATAGTCATACAATTTAACTCTCAATCAATATTTTAATCTTTCAAGACTGCAACATCAACATAATTTTTTTACAAGAGTCACATTAATAATATATTTTTCCTCCAAAAATATTTCTTGATTCATCATGTCCCCGAATAACCTCCTTAGGAATCGGGTTATACCATTAATTGGCATGATGCGACATCATATCAATATTTCAGTGATATGTCTTTTACTAAGGTGACACTAATTTCTATGAGAACCACTTAGAGGTAATCTCTCATATCTATTTCATCATCTAAAGAATAATGAATCTCAATTTCAATCCTTGAGCCATATTATCCCATAATCTTGGGCCTCTAATTATTGTTTATTGCATGATGTATGATATCATTAACTTACTTTTCTAAATCTAACATTTCATTAAGTCATTTCAACTTCACAACACGAAAGTTCTTTGTGTGGGAGAACAAAATCCTTCATTCACATGACCTCTCAAAAATCAATGAGACAAGATCTCAAGTTAAACATCATCACCTGTTGGGCACTAAATTCATCATCTAGTTCCTTGAGGTCCATTTATATCTTACAGACATCATATAGGATATGAAAGTTTTTCACGATTACGATTAACTACACTAAGACTGGTCAACTAAACACGGAATAATAGAAAACCTTTAAAACTATTTCCATAACATAAAATAATTGCGAAAGTCTTACATTAACATAAATTGTTTCAGAAATAACTATAACGTCATTGGAAAAGGAAATAACTAGAGACAACTTGACTTAGGACCACTACTCATGTGCAAACAACATCATCATCACGAACATCTGTCGCCGCATGCACCACCAGTCATTATGGCCCTTAGATCACCTGGAGGAAAATAAATAGCTATGAAGCTCAGATATGTAAGGCACAATAGAAGGTACTTTTCTTAATGGAAACTTAAAGTATATCATCATTAATACTCATAACATGAGGGTCATCATAAAGCATCCTAAATGTCTTTATTTTCTTACATACACCATCTTTCTCATATCTTGCTTTCTTTCTTTACTTTCTTTCTTTACTTTCTTTAATTATCTTTTATCTTATCATCATTCTTTACATAACTTTACTTTCATCATCATTAGCATATCATCACTTTCTTGCATCAAGAGTGAGTTATGACAAATAGTCACACAACAATCACTCTAAACGTATATAAAGGAGTAAGATGACCCATGGTCAAATGTCCATTACTCCACATCATCATCATTGAGTTCTTTCATCATATTCATTTTATTCATCATTTAACTTTCTTTATACCTGACATAAATGGAAATAAAACAACATCATTCCTTAACATCTGATGCAACATGCTCAATGCAAACATTAAACCAAGTGGTTATCTTCTTAAGTTCTTCTTATCCCATTAGTGACTTTGAGGGTTGCTTTGTTGTGACTTTGAATTGCTCATGAGTCTTTACAGGCTTCGACAATAGGTCAATGGGGGTGCACAAGCCACGACCGAAAAGGATACTCGAGAAATTCATTTGTTGCAAGGCGGAGAGAAGGCCAAGCAACAGGAACTAGGTAGTAGGAGATCTATTAGTCCCCCATCATCATTAACACTGTCGTCCTAATCATTCAATACATGATGGCCTCATCATTAATTTTTTGAAGATGGTTGACCCTTTATCTTGTCCAAGTATTAGTCCTTAGGATCACAGAAGAATTCCACAACATCTACTACTAGAATAGAAAGAATTCGACATAAAATAAATATGGAAAATAGCGATCACGGCCCGTGATAGCTCTGTCACGGCTCGTGGCTGTCCTATCATGGCCCATGAAGGCTTCGTAACGGCCGTGACCGAACGGCCTATATCTCATTCATCAGGGTCACGACCCGTGACAAACTTGTCACAACAATGACCGAACGATCAGGTCTTCAGGTGGCATGGTCACAACCCGTGGCAAATATCTCACAGCCGTGACCGAAGGGTTACGTCACGGGCCCGTGACGTAATCGTCTCGGCCATGACCAAAGATGTTCTCCCTTCAGACTTCACGGTTCATGACATATGTTCACGACCCCGCGTCACGGCTCGTGATGGAATACTCATGGCCGTGACTAAAAATCAATTTCCAGTTGACAGTCATGGTTTGTGACCTACGCTCACGACTCGACGTCACGACCCGTGATGAAATCTTCACGGCCATGACCGAAGGTAAAACTTCATGCATCTAAAGTGACGACCTGTGATCAGTTGGTCACGATCGTAATCGAAAGGGGATTTTCCTACTCACTAATGTCACGGCTCGTGACATGCCAGTCACGACAGTGAGCAAAGGGTTAGATCTTCGTCTGCCTCTATCACGGCCCGTGACATGCCTGTCACGGCCATGATCGAGGCTTCCTGGGTAAATTTTGCTCCTTTTCTTCTCCTGAATATTTCAAGGTTCTTTCTTACAAGCATATCATCATATGAGGATTCGTAAAGCTCTGTTTTCTATAGTTTTTGGCCAAAAGAATCACATTACATACATCTTACATTCATATCATAATCAATCTCTAATTAATCCACATCATATGAGGTTAAGAACATTTTCCAAGGCATGAACATCTTAAATCTATCATGAAGCATAGAACCAAGGGTTCAAGACATATCATCATTATCATATAATTTTTTTTCATAAATCAATCTAATCATACTGGATTAACAGCCAATTCTAGGACATAACATCATCATCTGCTTAAATTAAATAATGATTCTAGAGCATAGCCAACATCATGTTTATCTATTCATAACATCATTCTTATAATCGATAAAACCTAGCATGCAATCATCTATCAAGAAAAGCCTGATCTAAAGGGATATGCTTATTTACATACCTATTAGTCAATAAGCTTGTTGTCCCACTCATTCTCAATCCGTTTCTGCGTTCGTCTACCGCGATCCTTCTCCTGGCGTCTCTTTCCAGTTCTTGATTCGCTTTGACTTTCTTCTTGACTAGGGAAGATGGATCGTTGTCAAGGGCATCGTGTGAGAGGAAATGAGAGAGTGGGCTAATTAAGGCCGGCTAAAAGTATTTAATGGGGAGGGAATAAAAAGTGTCTAGGTTCATTGAACCATATTTAGGATTTTAATATTAGGGATTCTGAGTTTGATTTTCAGTTATAGGGATATTTTTAAATTGGAAATCTGGGAGGTTACAAAACATGAAACCCCTTAATTATTGTGGACATTGTGAGAAGCAATATGCAAATCACTATGTTAAGTCATAAAGAATGTGCCATGATCCTTCTATCTGCCAATAATAAAATTTAAAATTTATGTTCAGTTATACCATTGTATAGTGAACCAATTACAATCGTTGGACAATTGTGTTAACCTTCGTCGGTCATAATACTAACTAAACATGAGATCCCTTAATTATTGTGGTATTGCACAAAGCAATCTGTCAATCCTACGTTAAGTCATAAATAATGCACCATGATCCTTCTATTTGTCAATTATCAAATGACAACTTTATGTTAAATTCAATCAATCTATATCCAACCAGTTACATTACTGAAGCATTGTGTTAAACTTGGTCAGGCGTAATACTAAATAAACATGAGACTCCTTAACTATTATGGACATTGCATGAAGCAATCCGCTAATTCCTACTTCATGTCATAAAGAATGCGCCATGATCCTTCTATTCACCAATCATCAAATGACAACTTTATGTTCAATTCAATTAATCTACCATTAACTAATTACAATCATCGGAGGATTGCGTTGACCTTGGTCGGTCAATAATACTAAATAAACAGATACCCCTTAACTATTGTGCACATTGCATGAAGCAATATGTCAATCCTTATCATAAGTCATAAAGAATGCAGGGATATCAATATCCAAATATCAACAGGTCCTAATACAATGTCCCACAAGGAAATTCAATCATTTAATACAACAATGCATCAATATTTTAACTTATTATGGCTAAGAATGTAATACATGTACTAGATGAGCAATCAAGGAATTCAATTAAATAAATCAATAATAATAATTGGTCAACAATAAGCTCGTCAGACAACTGAAAAGGGTTCGTAGAATGACTTACCTCTTGGCGTAAATCCAACTTTGGGGTTGGCTGATTAACTATTCATGGTCGATCTCCTGACCCATCTCTTGGTACTCATTTGCCTTGATGGCTGATTGACCCACCTTAATAGGTCTCAAGTTAACTCATCTATTGACATCAAAACCGATCGAACCACCTCATTTAAGGTCGATTGGAACTCTCACCATAGATAGAAATCTCAATAGTGAATCCTAATTATTTTTTTTTTCTATATTTTTGTGGGATCAATAAAATAATCAAGGTGCCACTTTCATTACATAGCATGTTCATACAAATAGACTCCTTAATACATTAACAATATGAACACTCCAATTTATGTTTCAAGGTTTCAATAAAGCGTATTAATGATTCTTGAAAGGACAAAATAGACATACAATCCATGTACTTGAATATATATCATAAAACCTTAAGAACATAACTAGGAGTCCTTTGAGAACAATTGTAACTAAATTTGTCATGTTCAGTTGAAAATGGATTTTTGCTAGAACAACTGAAAATGAGTTCCTTCTGGTTCAACTAGGTTCCTAGTGAGAATAAATGTTCATGGGTTCCTTCGGGGGATGATTGTAACTGCATTCCCTCATATTGAACTATCAATACCTTTGGGGATTTTTACTACTGAATTTACAGGCCTAGCTAGCCTTAATGGCACCGTGGTTGAAGCCAACGTCATTCATGCCTGTTAAAGATTCACTAATGATTGATTGTGATAATTAACTTAGGATAACGATTATGTTGAGATGTATAAAAGGGTCCTAAGAAAAAGATTAAATTGGGCTAGAACCTATTGAATATGAAAGATAGAGTATTGTCTCATAGCAATGCAACTGAAATTCTTGCAACCAAATAAGTAATGACATGTTAGGGTAAAAGAATAACTGAATTAGAATGTGAAAAGGTAAGTTTAAGAAGATGTGATTGTCGTTTATCTTTCTCTCATGATATTTGTACATATGACCTTCTCTATTGAATATATCTTATACATATTGAGCTTCATCTCTCATGGAAAAAGTGCCCCCTACATTTGATCCTGCAAGAGTTTAATGCATTTAATAGGTGATGACACTAGTGATGCAAGTGTTCATAATATGGTGACTTGCATAATATAGGAGTCTAGCCTCAATCAAAATAGTCCTGCAGTAGAGTTTACTAAATTTTATTAGTTATGACTTTTCAATGTAAAAGAATATTTTGTTTGGCTAGACTATTGAATAGAGTTTTTATTTTAAAGTATGGATTCCGCATAATGTGTTGACAAGTTGATAGGTCAAACGTAAAGTCAAAGATGAATGTCGTAGCGTCCCTAGATGGGCATTCTGCCACGTGGCAGGGTGATCTTCTGGGGACTACATAGGGTGCTATCAAAAACTATGCAACTTCTCCACTATCCTTTTTTTTTTGCTATTGAACTTAAGTAAATTTTTATAATAACCTAGGAAATAATGTGGTATAATTGATATGTCTAATTATTTGGACAAAATAATTTCACTAAGACACATTAATATGTGATGTAATCAGTAATTCTAACTTCTTAAAACATAGGTAAAATAAGCAAAAATGAAACAACAAGTAGTCCTTGCACAGGACTAAAAAGTTTGTCTCTTTCATTTGGTTGTCTTTTGCATAATTTGATGATGTATCACAAGACGAACAATTTGACATATGACTTACCTATGAATGATAACCATCCTTGGGATAATGGGAGATGAGTGAGAGTATAGAACCTCTCAATATCACTAACCTTGAATACCATCTTTTCGTTAATTAATTTTTCGGACAAAGTAAGATATGTATAACATTGACATGTCCTCTTATTTTTCGAATTTAGATCATTACATCAAAGTCAAAACCTAAACAAAGAGGACAAACTTAATGGAGAAGATTATGATATCTGCCATCACAAAGTACAATGTATCTAAAAAGAAGAAGTATTTGAGATAGATAAATATGTCATAGCTGAAACTTGCTCCTAAGAATCTGCCCAATATTGAAGGATCATCGAAGCTTACAAAGCTTTAATGAAAAGAGTCACATAACTTACATGATATTATTGAAAATGATGGAGGACTTCCTCATATATGTGTGAATAAGAGGTATATTAATAACTCGACAACTTTTGAGCCATGGGCAACTGTTCGAAACCATTTAGGTATAACCTCAACCTCGAGGTTGAGGACATTAACATTTAGGTTTAATTCCTACAAAAAGCACCCAAACAATATAATAATGCAACACTTATGGGAAATGAGAACATGTTTCCTGAATTGGAATGTGTAGGACATGTGCTCTTTGATGAGCAACAAGTGCATGTTGTTATCCATTCTATTCCAAATACTTGGGAACATATGTGCATCAATCTAATGCACAATGACAACATCAATTTTTTTATGATGTTGCTCACCGCTTGGAAATGGCAGAGGAATTCTCGAATATCAAAAGTTCTTTCCTCAAGCATTAGTTGCTTAATTTAAAGGGCGAAATAGTAGCACAATTTCCAAGTTTAAGAGGTCGCACAAGTTGCATCTCAACCATAAGAGTGAAAACAATTGGTAGAAAATATCCTAGGCCCATTAATACAAATGCGGGAAGCACTATGTGAATATAAAAGCAAAGTAATGTATTACAACTATGTTACACATGGTCACTTTCACTCATAATTGCACTAAGCCGAAAAAGGTTTGTCTTGACCATATCATTTTCTTATGTTTCTAATTGTATTTAGTTAATAAAACTCATCTTCCGTGGTGGATCTTAGACTTAGAAGAAACATACCACGTGACCAAGGAACACAATTTTTTTTTAATTTCATAGAATCGATGAATGCACTAAGTGAATCTTGTTTAATATTATAGAATATTAGAAAGGATCGAAAGTCACATGTTACAACTTAACATTTGAAAAATTCTTTATCCTAATGATGTTTTGCATGCTCTTGATTTTTGACAAAAAATAAATTTTGTCTTCAATCTTGATACTTATGGCTATGTACTACCTTTAAAATGAAGACATTTAAATATTATGATGAATGATGTTCCTCTATATGATTTTTCTCTTGAAAATGGTTTCTATATTATTAGTATTATTCGTACATCATGTGTTAATGAGAGTCATTCAGTTGTATCATTCATTTATGTAAATAAGGATGTCAATATTTTACATACCAGGCCAAGACATGTTTCGTATGATTTTGAGATGGATTATGAAGATCATTGCGTGTATGTCCAAAAATAAGATGATAAATTCATCGTTATGACTATATATGTGTATGCCATCTTGATAGCCGTAAATAACAAGGATTTTTTTATCATCATTAAGAAATAGTTCTGGTTTGTCTTTGAGATGAATGATATGGGTGAAGTAGCCTACACGCTCGGTATGAAAATTCAATGTGATCATTCAAAGAGATTTCTTACCTTGTCGTAAGAATCATTTATCCACAAGATTCTTGAACAATTTCATATGGATAACTGCAAATCCATTGACACTCTAGTTGAAAATTTTGAAACTCTTGAGTTTCATTTTATGTCCATAATATGAAGAGAAATGAAAGGATATGTCCAAGCATATGCTTTGTCCATAATATTGTATGTAGACTAATGTACGCCTTCTTTTATCCTGATGTACATCATGTTTTGTACCTGGCCAGACATATGTTTTGTCGTGGATCTAGTGAGTTGATTTTGAGCAAATCATAATTGAAAGGTATTGAAGAGTATTATGAGATACCTCCAATACCTCTCCTGCTTAGCAATGGAGTGAGCGACAATGATAAGCGCAAGTCCACCCTCCAATACCTCTCCTGCTTAGCAATGGAGTTGTTACATGAAGTAGTAAGAAGCGAAGTTGCATAACATTGTTCACGATCGAAGTTGAATTCATTGCATGCTTAGTGGCAGTCAAAGATGCTTTAGGACTGAAGGGATTTATTCAACACTTGCATTGTTCATATGATGAAATAAAAGATTGATCCTGCATTTTGACAATCGAGTTGCTATGCCTATGTAAAGGACGAGAATAACCATTACAAAGGGAAAATCATATCAAAACAGTAAAAGTTTGTATTAGATGAAGAAGTAAAAGAGATTATAATTGAGTACATATTCATGCGGAAAATGGTTGTTGATTCATTCACCAAACCATTATCTAGCTAGTTATTTTTTATATACATAAATTGAGCTTCCGTAGAATATGAAATGTGTACTCAAGATCTTTTTTCTGGAATGAATGAAAAATATTTTCTCTTTTAGTTATGAGATATTTTTTATGCATGTATTTGTATGTCAATCAAGCATGGGGTTATTTACCCTCACAAGTAATCTCCTTTAACACTTAGGAGATAGTAAACAAAGATGAAATTATTCAAACTAATATGTCTCTCATGTTTGAGAAAAGTCCAAATTCATCAATGTGTTCAAGATTACATATTACGAGTTTTGATAACTTGGTGTGGCCTGATATGTGTAACTAGATATGAAACTCCAATTTTTGCACTAGGAGGATTGTGATCAATACTTTTTTGGTTTCAGGTCAGACGTCGAGGAGGGTGATTGGACATAAGCTTATGCGTTGTTTTTTCCACTGAGCTAAACATACACTCTTTTGGTAGAGCATCCACTCGATACTTATGTTTTATACCAAGTATGTTGAGTCAATCCTCAAATTTGATGAATCAACTTTAACCTTAATTATTGTGTGAGTCTCTAGTGATAAATCTACGCATGCACCCTTACACCTTTGACTATGTTTCAGAGTAATGACTTCTTGTTGATACATTAGCTTGATACTCCAAGGCAAAAAGTGTGTAGCCTTTCAAGTTAGTATAAACATGAGAATGAAGGAAAGATTTGTATGCATGAGAATTCTATATGTAAGTGACCATTATTTTGTGTAGGATAAATAGCTTACATACAAAATTGATTAATCGTGGAATCAAACACGTGGTGTTCAGAAGATGCAACAAGGAATATCATGAGTACACAATGCTTGATCAAATATGTAAGTCATAAACTTGGTTCGCAAAAATATTTAGATTAAACTACGTAAGTCATAGATGTAATACATATATGTTATAAGAAACTATGTCACCCTGCATAGAAGTCAGAATATAGTACATGGACAAAAAGTCATAAGCAATAGGTACACTAGACGGGTCAACATCCATGTAGGAGGACTGGTCATGTTGGGCAGGCTCTGGGCTCGTTGAGGTGGAACCGTCGTGGCGGCCGTGGTGCATTAGAAGGTAGTATGATCTAGTTATCTTCATTTGAGGGCTCGGATCGCTCCATCTCTTAACAAAGCAGAACCATGTCTGAGTCCTTGAAAAGGAATACTGTGACTCCCCGCTGAACACTCCCAAGCTTCATCGCTTGGACTATGCGCTGATCTACAAAAGATAAATCATCCAGTGAGTCGAGATCATCGAGGTCCAAGTTGAGGTATTGTGCAATTGGGGTAATGAGAGACCCTTTGTCTTTCTTTGAATTCTTCTGAAAATTATGCGCCATAAATGCTCCCACATTCAATGGTGTATGGGTAGCCATGCAATAGAGAAAGAAAAACTTTGGTTCTGTCACCGAGCCGTCGTTGTCGCCTCGCCTAAAAATAGAGTTGGATAAGATCCGATGCATATATCGAAAGATTGGATTCTGGATCATCGTACTCTTTGTCGTCTGATAATTAAGGTGGTCTGCCCTCGTAATACATCTCCAAAAAGCACTAGCATCAAACTCCTTGGAGATGCGCAGATAGCCTTCGTTCGGGAATTGATAGGCGACGTTGAACTCAGCCAGAATGAGGCTGAACTTGGTGTTGAAGGGCTGAAAAGAGTAGGTTGGGCTATCATTAGTGGCAATCTTGATCTCGAATGAGCTAAGGAACTCAAACACAATAGGGGAGAAGCTTGGCCACCACTGGTTGATAAATAACTCCATGTCGATGTTCCTGAACAACATAAGGACAAAGTTCTACAGGTTGTACTCCATCATGGTGGCATCCCGCACGAATCTACTTGGAGTCAATCGAAGAGTGGAGAGGACATTGGCTCGCGCTCGGTGCTCTATCTTCTTGGATAGTTTCTTCGGTGGCCTTGGAATAAGGCCTAATGCAGGTGGAGGTTGCTCTTCAACAGGCTCCTGGTGTCGGCAAGTGGTGCGCTTCGGGCTCATTGTACCATCATGGGTCGTGAAATGAGGTTACGAGCTGTGAGATAATGAGTCGCGGGGCATGAGGTGTTGTAATTGCCAAGGCAGAGGCGATCCCGTGGTGACTTGCTTCTTCACGAGGGCGCGATGTTGCGTTATGGCTAGTGATATTTGTTGTTGCAGCTCGTGAAGGCGGTTGCGAAGCGTGAAGGGTGCGGCTGCTAGCTTCATCGATGACTTCTGCGAACTTACGAGGCATAACACGTGTTACAACCCATAAGTATCTAGTGGCGCGTGGTAGTGTCGAGACTGAGCGTTGATGCAAAGGGGTCAAGAGGCATGATGACGATTGCGGCCCGTGAAGGATGAAATGACGACCCGTGAATGATGTTACGATCGTGATGGTGGAATATCCTTCTTTGTCACGACTGTTACTATGTATAACGGGTCATGATGTGTGAATGTTGCCAGACTTTGCATATGCCGGCTTCGAAGACGATGACTAGCGAAATTTTGAGGTTGCAGGGTCTGAGATTTGAATTTGAATGCTATGGTTTCAGGCGGCCAAGTTTTGCAAACTCGTAGGTGATTGCTGGACGCCGGAATCATCAATGAATGCTTTTTAATGATGACTGGACAGAGGAAAGTTTGATCTGAGCGGAGACGGTGGCACCCTGCAATGGTTAGAATATATAAAGGGGGTGTGATCCGGTGGTTGTAGGGCATGAGCCATTATTGCCGTCAATCACGGGTCGTAAGGTCGCCTTGTGATATGCTCAGTTGCGGCCGTTACGAAGAGTTACGGGTCGTTTTGAGGTGATTGTCTGTTACGAGGAAACAATGTTTACTATGCAACATTCACGAATGTTTAATGGTAGATTGACCTTATCGTGGACCGTGAAATTTATCGTGGGGCATTAAATGCGAATAGGTGGTGGTTGTGGCAATAACGCAGGTTCGTCATGGCCCGTGATAAAACATCATGGCCCGAAATGGCGTGAAAATGGTTTTGATTGCGGGTCGTGATGATTGTAGCAGGCCGTAACTCGGGTGTTGGAAAATTTGCAGTTGGTAGCTGGTCACTTACGGGCCATTGTGGATAGGTAAGGCCCATGAGGAAAGTCATGAAGGTGGTCCTAAGTTCTAACGGGTCGTGGGTCGTGTAATTTTAGGTGCCAATTGCCCTCGCTACATGACTTACTACCCGTGATGGGTCGTCATGGTTCGTGACATATTTATGGCACAAACATTTCTCTATTGTGGAGTCCGTGATGAGATGTCACGGTTCGTGAGCTCGATTGGAGGTTTCGGCCTATAGGTGTTACGGGCTGTGATGTGACATTATGACCTGTAATGGAGTTGAGTGTTGTTGTTACTAGTCTTGATTACTTCCTCACGGGGTATGACATCGGATTCATGACCCGTGAAACTGTGTAATGGCCTGTGATTTTAGAGGGGATTGATGATATAGGGTTGAAAATTGGTTAAGGCAACCAGATGCCTTGGATGACCTAGACCTAAGAAAAGAAAATTTTAAGAAATCTAAGATGTTAATAAAAAGAAATAAAAAAAATATCTAAGGGATAAGGTTTAGGCAGATTAGTTCCAATTTGAAGTCTTTAGCTTGACTTGGTTCGGTGTATGTTGAAGTTTATGAAGGGTGACGAAATCAATAATGATATGTAGTAGGCAATAAGGAACAATCTCACTAGGAGTATTTGATGTGATAATTGATGCTCTTCATGATGAAGTACAACAAACATGATCGGAATCACCATCAGTTGTTTCTCTTATTTTTCCCTTGTTTTCCATTGTTGGGCCTTTAGGTACCGCAACATTCTCTTGTTGACATTGTGCTTTGTGCTGTTGTTGATCTTGTCTAATTAACAGGCTCCTTGGTCGCCATTGTAGTGTTGTTGTTGGTCTAGACTTTAGTAATTCCTTGGATTTGTTTGATGACCATTGTGTTGACGACTCCGGTGGTTCCATAGTTAATGGTATTGTCTGGAGTTGTAGTGGCAGATTTTGTGGTGTCTGAATTTGAGGGAGTGATGTTGTAGTAATAGGAGAATCCAAAGACGAGCTCCTTCTTCTGACTTTGACATCTTATATTGTATATTTACTTGTCTTTTTGACACACCATTCAGTAGTCCATGTCCTTGGGAATTTTCTTTTACGCCACCATCTTCCTTTGTGTGAATAGTGGCATGAACATATGATAATAGTTGAGTCCTCGATGTCCTTCTCAAAATTAGCATTTCGAGAAATCATTTGCGCAACTTGATTCTCTAATACATGTAGTTGTACTTCTAAATCATCGAATTTGAGTTGACTTTCGAGTTGTTGGATAACTTCATCATTTTTTTAGTTTTGTTTTTTTACTTCTACCAGCTCTGACTCGAGATTTTGGATGAGTTGGTCTTGCAATGTTGGTCTTCTTTCAATTGTTGTAATAAACTGACCAATCATCTCTTCAAGATTGCTCTAAGGTGTTGTTACTCTTTTGACGCTGCGTGGATTTTTGTTTTGTTGTCTTAAATTCGACTTCTTTCCAAATTTGTGATCTGATCTTGCTGTATGGAGAGTTTCTTCAACTTGGAATTCATCATGTTTGTGATGATAGCCAACAGATTCATGGGATGAATTTCTTTTTGATTCTACTAAGGCTTCATAAATGTCACCTCTTTTTGAATTTCATCTTGCTCTCCAGCTTTGTTATTCTCCTCAATTTGCTGAGTGGTATTTGCTTTCTTCTTCACCATTGAAGGTAGATGATATGTGCATGACGACCAAGTTGTGTACAGAAGATATTTCCTAAAAAGCTTACACAACATTAGAGGAAAAGTGAAGGTAACAAAAAATAAAATCTTAAAGTAGCTTAAAATCAGAATAGTGGTTAAAGATAATTCCCTGGCAACGACGCCAAAAACGTGATGCAAAAAATGCGAACACAGACAAATCTATGCTAGCAAGTGCACTATTCGTTCAAGTAATAAAGTGTAAGAGTAGAGTTGTCGATCCCACGATGAATTATATAACTACCTAATAAGATTGCAGGGCTAATAGAAGATAACATTGATTTCAGGATGGTTTTCAGAAAACTAATAATATGTAAATACAATTAATAATAGTATTAATGTGGGATGATGACTAGGGCTTGACAATACTAAATTCAAAATGAATATCTCAGAATCTTGTACAACAAATGTTTATGAGATGAAAATTAATTATCGAATCTTCAGATGGTTAGACAAACCTAAGTTATGAATTTTCTTAATAGGTAACTCAACTATCTTATATTAAACAATCCAAAGAATACCCCTTAACGGGTCTATCCTCAGGAAGAAAAAAATAAGATGCAATAAGATATTTCTTTAGACTATTAAACCATTCTTAACATGTTGACCTAATAGACCACAAACGACAACACCCTTAACGGGTTAGAATCATAGGACAAGAATTGCAAATAAGTTGACCACATTAGATAATTAATGATCAATAAATCAAACTCGGGCAAACATGTTCATGAAGAATCAATTCAACTAAATGTCTCACAAACTATATAAGTTCTGCAGTAGCAATAATATCAAAGAATACAAATTAACAAGAAAATATTCAGAATAAACTATTTTAATTATAGAATAGAATTTGTCCCAATAAAGTATAAAACAAAGGAATACTCATCTAGATGTTGAGAAGATATTGAACAACTCCTTAACGGATGAATAATATGACTCCTTCTCAGCAGTTCTTCGGAATAGCCTTTATTTTCTGGCGTTCTTCTCTGGTTGACGGCTCTAGTTCTCTAGTCTTCTCTCTTCTATCCTCTTCTTATCCCCCCTGCATCCCTTTCAATTTGTAGACGAAGTCTTCGTATACTCTAGGATTTCCTAGAGTTGGATGGTGTTGCATGTGGACCCTTGGATCATTTCTGCCTTTCGATCAATGGTGATGATGAAAGTCCAATAAAAGCTTATCCAAAAAAATCAAATCTTTAAAGTCTTCAATCAAATCCCAAACCTTTTAGCCGTTAAATCATATCGAAATCTCAAATATATCAATCTGCGTACCTTCATCATGACCCGTGATAGTATGTCACGACCCGTAAGTATAAATGGCTTCATGATTCCTTTTGCGACGGCCCATGATGCTATGTCATAGCCTGTAACTCATGTTGATTCGCTGCGAACCTTGAATTCTTATCTCTCACGTTCCGTAATGATTCTTGACTTAAAATTCACCACTTCGGTAAGAGTCATGATATGAGGTGAGGCTCCGTGATATTAGCCTTCACGACCCGTAACAAGGTGTTACAACCCGTGATAAATCTGATTTGAAGTAACTGCTACTCGGCAAAGGTCGTGATATCCGTGTTGCGATCATAATCTTCACCATAACGGCCCGTAATAGGTCAGAGGTTGTAGTGCTCTCGACGAAGGTCGTGATACGATCTTAACGGCTCATTATAGACTTTCCTTCAGCAGATTCACTTCATCATGGCCCGTGATGTCTTCTAAGTTGATTTCTTGTAAGCTGTCCTTTTGCAACATTCAGATGCTTTCGATTCTTCTTGACCTTTCCATGTGATTTCCTACAAAAGAACGCCAAACATGGACTTGAACAAATATAAACAAATAAAGATGGAAATAGATGCATGCTATGTGAAAATGACTTAAAATAATGCCTAATGCAAGCCCTAAAATATGCTGTAAAATGTATACATCAATTAAACCTCATCTGATGAAAATTAAAGTTCTCCATGTTAGAACTCTTCATATCTAACGAAACCTATTGAAGATATATAAATAAGACCCCTAAAGCCTCATTTGGGGTATGCTTGAATTTAGATCAAGATTTTCAAGAAGTTCTGCGGATATCAAGAAGAAGGATATGAGTGCAGTGTACTCAGGAGAAGGTCGTGTTGTTGAGATTTTGAGTTTGATTTTTATTCCTTTTTCTTCTATTGGGATGAATTTTTTTCCATGTTAAGTCATCAATATAAGGGAGTTTGTGAACCTATTTTAGATTAAAATTTTGGTAAATTATTTCTTTTGGAAAATTAATGCTCTTCATAATGTATTTTATTCTCTGTAATGATCATGAAATAATTATTGACTGTTTAGTGTAATAAAATTTATTGGTTTGAACATTTATAGGACTTGATCCTTGAAATTAAGTCAAGCATTTTGTGTCATAATTTGGATTACTCATTTGATATTCTAAATTTTGTGGCATGATCAAATGAACTTGACTAAGCACCCAACAATTTAATTTTGCATCGTTCATGTGTTTTAAATTACGACTTAATTGGGGTGGATTCATTTCAACGTTTTAGCTAATCCGAATTTAAAAAAAGTGATTGCATCTATTTAATTAAGAGATCATAACTTAGACAATTCTTAATTCATCGTTAGATTCAATATATATTTTAATATATGATCAAATATACTTTTATGGAAGACAGAACTTTTAATCTTTCCAACCTTATTTAATCTTATCATGTTTCATGTAGTCATATTTATTTACTTTTATTATTTTGAATATTTTCTCTATTAACTCTTAAAATTTGACAGGTTAAATTACTCGAGGTTCGACATTCTTACTGATTATCATTTTATTATTTGACCAATTAATGTGCTTATTAGTGGAATTAAAACACATCGTTATGCCTAAGGGACGGCAGCCAAGTGCCTCGTTCCCCTTGGCTGGACGAGCCCAATAAATAGAGTCCGCAAGGGCTTCCATCAGCATGCATTGGCCAGTAATCCCAGCATTCGTTGTCCACCATGGAAGCAATGAATGTGATCACAACTTCTGATTGGTCCTTCGTTAGCCAATAGAAGTCCACCACTACCAATCCCGAAATCTTCCCTCTGGTGCGTCTCATGAGTTGCGAGGCAATAGTCCATATCCCCATGATTTAATTCTCGATTCCATTGAGAAGACACATTTTTCCAGGTTTTTGTTGAAAAGTTACGTGATCAAGTCTTCCCTTTCTTATTTTCCTTATATGTTACATGTTCATTTGCTTAATTAAATTGAATAACGGAGTGTAGAATGATGTAAATTTTACACCCTACTTATTAAATAATAAGTTGATTATGATTATGACTATCAGATTACTACTGTAACTTTTTTAACGCTTAATTTATCATTTTGAACTATTACATTGAGACTATCAACTCATTCTATCATATAACATTAGCTGAAATGAACATTTAAGAGGCCGACTGGTTTTACCCGTTTGCCTCTGAAGTTTCTCTAAACTTTATGGATGTCATAATTACACTTTTTTATAGGATACGATTTTATAGGACCTAATTCTTCTAAAGGGATGATGGTTATGGTACTTAAATTACTTGGTTATTACCACACTCATTAAATGCCAAATTAGACGAATTTCCCATGAGAAGTAAGGTGGGATTTTCCAGTTGAAATTGGGTAGAAAATTGGTGTTAAGTTGGCTGGTAGTCTCGTGTAATAGATGGTGACATGCACTACTTACAGAACAACTAGCAATTACTTGTCCACTGCATTTAAGGGCGGCTGAAAGAATAACATGATTTAGCTCAATTATTTTATTGGCAAAAGAAATATATATATTTTTTTACAAAGAAATCAGATTATCTGACAATAAAAAGAAGAAAAAGAAATGAAATTGTACTGTTAGATAATACTACTACGTACTGATTGTCTTATATTTTAAATTACTAAATTTTAAATTATTGATCTAAATTTAATTTTATTCAAACTATCTATTGAATTATGTAAATAATTATTTAAAATATAATGATCCAAAATTTGTATATAAAAATATATAGTGGAAACTATGAGTACACCTCTATTGAACTAATAAAAGAAATATATATATATATATATATATATATATATATATATCATATATTTATGCCTCTTTCTACAATAATTTTAAAAAATTACAAAAAAAAAGATTACATGAAGAATTCGAATTATATTTGGTACGTAGAAAGAAATATGTATCACATGTAGCATATGTGATCAATTAAGCTTAAAACAACGAAAAATCTAAATCATTTTTGCAATTTGATCCGAGGATTTTAATTATCCATGATGTACCTGTCGTTTTGTTTGATCATCTACTGCAGTACCTTCTCTCATGATTAAACTCGACTTGAGACCCTTTGAAGTCAATACCTAACTTGGATTGGGAAAAAAAGTACCATGTTTTTTTTTGTTGGTAACATGCCAATTTTCTGATTTTATCTTTGATAAAATAATTCATTTAATTAGTACATTCTGCTTATAGCTCTAGCACACTTATTTTCCGTTTTAATTTTTTTAAATCATTTTTAAAAGTTTATCAATTTAAGCTCAATATAAAATATTCCTTTTTACAAATGTATGGCTTTGCAAAAAAATTGAAAAAAGAGGCTGCCTAATTCGTGAAATATTTGTCACCGTGAAGAAAAAGAATAAATCCACTCAAATGATAAAAATTGAAATATTGGTCGCCCATAGTTTAACAAAAGGAAATTAAAAGAGAAAACATATATCCTTCCTTTTTCTTCTTATGATAAAAACTTCCGAATTCATTTTGGAATTGAATGAATAAATTTTACTTCCTCTCTGAATAAACACATTTTTTTTCTACAAGTGATGGAATGGAAGACAAAAATATAATTTCATTTAGAACCATCTTTTATGGCGAGATGACAGGAATCTTATTTCTTTTGCGGGGATAAAGAATTCAGGTCCAAATTGAATAACTTATTTCTCTTTTTTTACTTTATACATTATCTCGTATTTATCTCATGTGGTAATCTAAAAACAATTATCTAAGCTTAATTTGTAACGTCCCGCAGTGCACGAATCGGTATCCAACATGCGTCGAGGTAGTTCCCGAGGCGGCACAGGGCAAAGACAATCAACGGCAATGGAAAAACCATATGATGTAATGACAAATGCAGCGGAAACTAATTTTGTAACTTGATACATTGTCATAAAACCACAAAATGATAACTTAACATTATGGTTAGTTACATCACTTGTTACTAGAGTAAATATAATCTTGAGCTTCATAGCTCATTACACAAGACTCCATACATGAAAATAAAAAAGACCTACAAATTAGCCATACAAGACTCTTAAAGACTCGATCATGCATAATTGTCTCAATGCAGAGCCACCATCCATTAACTCACATTGTTTTCCTGCAGGATCCACTGTATGGGACAACTATCTCATGAGCTTTTGGATTGTATGTAAAGCTATAAACAATAACAATAATAATAACAATAACAAACATATCAATATGGTCTATATGTTTATTTATCAATCAAACAATAACAATTAACTCATTATATCTTTGACTTTAGCAATTTCCATGTTAATAACAATCAATGATATTCACTCAATAACTTTAGGCTTTCCTAATGTTCGATATCAATAATAATGTGTTCATACTAAACTTTATCTTGTTTGCTATCATTTAATAATCGAAAGTCCCTTTTGTGACTTATTTAAGCCATCCCCATATCAATGTAAATAAAGATCTATGATCCATCAATATCAATGTTGACAAGGTTCTAACCATGTATCCGTCAATCATTAAAGGACAATGTATGTTCAATTCAAACAACTTTAGTGAGCTCTTAATAATTGTTGGAGGATTGTGGTAGTTTGGTCTGTCATAACATTAGCTAAACAATGGGATGCCTTGCTCTGGTGAACTCTATGCGAAGCAATCCACCAATCCCGACTTTTAGATCGCAATACAGGGACAATAATTCCTCAATCCAGACAAGCGCCCAATATGATCTCCAACATGAGAATTCAATCAATCAATACATCTAAATTTTACCTTATTATGACTGATCATGCAATACGATTTCTAGGTGATCAATAAATGTTCTCGGTTAAATGAATATATAATAATATAAACAAACTACAGGAAAGTCAGTCGAACCTTCCATAAGATCGATCGATCGACGTATTAGTCCCTTCCAACCTAATAGTCGGTCGAGCCTTGTCCAACTGACTTACTAAGTCACGCTGACCATGTGGTTGGTCGAACCTCAATCTTCACAATGTCAAGAGTCGGTCAGACCTCCCTTAAAGTCGATCGATCATCTATCATGGAAACTTGAAACCACTACAAGAATTGATTAGCTAAAGAATATTTGTTACTGAAAATGTCGTTCCAATATTGTCACAAATAGTGATAGATTCGCGACAAATTTGAGACAGGACAATCGTTAGAGTTTGGTGGTAACATAGCGAATGGATAGTAAAAATATTTGTTTCTAATATCGGTAGTTATTTTATTTCAAATGCGTAACTAAGGTGTCCTTAGATTGTAACCCAAGTCGGTTATAAATTAGTCTCGATTCTATAGCTAATACTACCTAATTTGCTACAAAATTTTGACGATTTTCTAACAATGTTAGTTGACACCAATGTGAAGCTATTGTGTCAATAACCGGTAGTAAATGATGTTGTAGACAATCACTTAATATCATCATCGTGAAAAATAAGTTTCTTCAATTGAAAAAATCAATGTGTTGCAAAAAAACTTTTTATTACGAATGAGCCATTTATATTTATAGGTTTAATTTTATTTTCCTCCCTAAAATTATAACATATTTTCACACTTCATCACTTAACTTATGAGATATATGGATACATATTCAGAAAGTTAAATCATGAAAATGCATTGAATAAAAATAGATAAAACTATTATATACCTAAAACGATTACATAGAAAATAATGAATATGATATTATATACAAATATTCTTTATGAGTTCAAATAATCACATAATTAAATTTTAAAAAAATGTGAAAATTGGTGATGATTTAAAAAAGATAAACCATGATCAATAACCATGAGAAAATAAAAATGATTTTATATTTTAGTAAGAGATAAAAATACATTAAATACTCACATAAATAAATATTTTAAAAAAGTGAAAAAAAATTATGGATACATATTCAAAAGTTAAATTATAAAAAATACGTTAAATAAAATAGATAAAACTATTATAGACCTAAAATAATTACTTAGAAAATAATAAATATAGTATTATGTACAAATATTCTATTTAAGTTTTAAATAGTCACATTTAATATTAAAAAAAAGGTGAAAATTGATGATGATTAAAAAATAATAAATATTATAAATAATTAAATAAAATAAAATTAATGTTTGCTAAGTTTTCATTTGTAGTCAATTTATCAATAATTTGTGGTTCAATACAATAACATGCTCAAGCGATGACACTTTCAAAGATTATCAATTTGATGATCTCAAACATACATATCTAATTCTTAGTTTAGCATAAAATAGTTCAATACTATGATAAGAACTTGAGCCTCATGATTCCAAAGTAATATTTCAATAAATTAAAGTACAATTCCTTCTCTAGTCGCATGATATCAGTCCCTACCTTTGCATTGGAAAAATGGTAAAAAATTTTGGTGGCTTCAGTATTTATAGGTGAGCTAATGGGTTGGGGTCCGACCTTCTTTTTCTTTTCCCTTTTTCTTTTTTCATTTTTCTTTTTGTTTTGGCAGATATTACATTCTACCAAACTTAAAAGGAGATTCACCCTCAAATTTAAAGAAACATAAACACTCACCATAGATGTAGGAATTGTGCTTTCATCTCTTCTTCCATCTCTCACATGGCTTCTTGTCCTTGGTAATGCTTCCATGCAATCTTCACCATTGGTACAATCTTTTGTGAAAATGATATTCATGATACTCTAAGACGTTAATCGAATACTCTTCGTAGATTATGTCTTTCTTTAGGTTGGATTGTTCAATGATCAATACATGTGAGCTATCATAATTATATTTACGAAGCATTAACAAATTGAATGCATTATGTACCCTAGCATAAGATGGAGGCAACATCATCTATATGCCCCTTCACCAACTTTCTCCAATATTTCAAATACCTTGGACTCAATTTCTCTTTTGGACTAAATCGTATAACGCTTTTGGTTGGTGAAGTCTTTAATAACAACTTATCTCCAACCTTAAAGATTTGCTCTCTTCTATGTTGATCCGCATAATTTTTTTGTCGGCTTTGGGCAGCTCTTATCCTTTACTTAATCACTTCGATTTTTTTGGCATACTTCATCACCATGCCAGCCAATGACTCTCCTTTCACCAACTTCAATCCAACATATCAGAGATCTACATGATCGTCCATATAATGTTTCATAAGAAGTCATTTGAGTGCGTGAATGATAGTTATTACTACAAGCGAACTCCAACAATGGTAGATATGCATCTCATGTTCCTTGCCAATCCAATGCACATGCTCTCAACATGTCTTCTAATGTTTGTGGTCCTTTCACTTTGGCCATTGATCTGAGGATGAAATGATGTGCTATTGTTCAACCTCGTCCCGAATGAATTTGAAATCCTCTCTAAAGTTTTCTAGTATATCTTATATCTTTATCCGATACAATGGAAATCAAATTTCCATGTAAATGGATAATCTCTTTCACATATAATTCCATCAAATTTTCAGTGGATTGCTTCATTTTTATGGATAGAAAGTAAGCTAATTTTGTCTACCTATCAACAATACCTATATGGTATCATGGTCATCTCTCGTCTTCGACAAGCTTGTGACAAAATTCATAGTCACATGGTCGACGTAGATCGAATGGTCTTTGATGTTTAATCTTTACTTGTGAACAAATCAAGCACTAATTTTGTTTCATGTTAAATTCTCATTGTGAGAAGATGTACTTTAAGCTTTTGTGGTCTGAGTACACTTTAAATACTTCACCAAATAAGCAGTGTCTTCATAAGCATAAACACCACTGCCGCCAACTTCCAATCATAAGTTGGGTAATTCACTTCATGATTCTTCAATTGCCTTGATGCATATCTGACAACTCTTCCATGTTGCATCAATACACATCTTAATCTTGTTTCACATGCATCGTGATATATGACATATCCACCACTATAGGATGGAAGTGTCACCCGTGCAATTGTGAGTCTTCTTTTAAATTCTTTAAAGTTTTCTTCATAATCTTGGGTTCATATGAACCTCTCATCCTTCCTTGTGAGCTTAGTCATAGGTGATGCAATAATGAGATATCTTGTATAAACATTCTCTAATAATCGACTAAACCAATAAAACTCAATTTTTGTCACTATCATTGGCCTTTCCCAATTGATAACAGATTCAATCTTTGTTGGGTCTACTGAAATCCTTTCACTTGATACTATATGACCAAGAAACATGGTTTGGTCTAACCAAAATTCACACTTTGAAAATTTGGCATATAGTTGATGTTGTCTCAATGTCTGTGATAGTATCTATAGGTGTTGACTAGCCTCCTCTGGGCTTGATGAATAAATTAATATGTCATTGACAAACACAATGTTAAACTAATCTAGATAAGGTCTAAAAATCATGTTCATCAAGTCTATAAACCCTACAGGAACATTCATTAGTCCAAAAGGCATAACTAAAAACTTATAATGGTGATATACCTTGATCGAAAAGTAATTTTTGATATGTCCTTTACGGCTATTCTCAATTGATGGTAGCCGCTCCTTTTAGAAAATGTCGATGTCGTTGTCAATTGATCAAACAAATCATCAATGCATGGCAATGGGTATTTGTTCTTGATTGTCATCTTGTTGAGCATTTTATAGTCAATGGAGAACCTAAGTGAACCATCCTTCTTGTTGACAAATAACAAACAATTCACCCCATGGAAATATGCTAGGTCGAACAAATCTCTTATCTAGTTGTTTTTGCAATTGAGTCCTAAATTCATTCATTTCAATAAGCATCATGCGATATGGTGTCTTATTAATCGGTGACGTTCCTAGCATCACTTTTACGTGAAACTCTATCTCTTTCTCTGGTAGTAATCAAGACAATCAAAATACATTTGGAAGTTCCCGCACTACATCAATCAATTTTAATGCTTTAGGTTGTGGGTCATTCATTGACACACTTGCTATAAATCCCTTACAACCCCTCTTTAGCATCTTTCTAAGAGCATATTTCGTAAGGATATTCTAGGTGCTGCATGATCAACAAGGTTTGCGAGCACAACTAAGTCGAAGAGATTTACTCCTGTATAGTGACCGGCCCTAGGAAGAATTATGTGAGTGATGATGTGGTGAACAACTTTCATGACAGGTGAGAGATACTTATGAAAGGATGCTTGAACAAAGGTATCTGTTTGGCCTCTACTCACAACTATTGCAGCCTGATTTTGGGTATAGGTGATGTGAGACCAATGCATTGGAGTAAGTTTAATATGGGGAAAACTCAAAGTGTCAAGAATTTCATTTAATTTGGATTCAGTTATGGAGAAATATTCGCCGCGTAGATAAGATTTGACTTCTTCACATGTTTCATCATAACTGAGGTTGACGTAGAAATGTTTGACTAGATTCAGATACACTGATTGATCAAGATTGAGACATTTGGTCCATTCACAATCTTCGAATATCTTTTTAAGATCATGAAGCTGAAGGCTTTCCTAGTCAATGGAGTGAAATGGCTCGACTACTCGCTGTTCATTATAAAAGATTGGGAATTGACTATGAGCTTTCTCACTAACATAGCACCATGAACTAAAGGTAGGTTCAGTAGAGGTAAGATTGTCTATGTTTGGTGTCTTATTGAAAGGAACTATTTCAGTAGATCCTTGTGGTGTGGAAGAAGATGGATCTCCTACTTGGTTTGCTAATTCTGACATTTTTACAAGTCAACGTCTCTTGGCGATTTGCTTGAAGGGCGACATGGTTCTATTGAACAGGTAAGAGTAAGTAAATCTGGGGTAGCTGGAATAGAATAGTGAAGAGGGATTGAAGGATTTGATTATGTGAAAGAAACACATTCGTAATAGGGTTATATTTCGTTAAACTAGTAGAACTTTTATAAACCCTAGTTAAAGCGCTTAAAAATGAAATTTCTTGTCCTAAGGATGAAGTTTTGAGTTTACCTAGATGGTCGAAATCTTTTTTGAATATGTCTTGAGATCTTATAACCTCTTGGAGCTTCGGAAGATTTGAACACGAGCTCGGAGGGAAGGTGATGAAGAACACAGAGTATACGAACGATCGCCCTCTTGAATAATTGTTAAGTGTAATGACGACTGAGTATGACCCACTCTCTTTATATATAAAGTGTTCACGACATCGGTCGCCCGAAAAGAATGATGGGTCGACCGAAGTGAGAGAGTCCGTTGAGTTATGATCTCAGTGGTCGTTCTATGATTCAATGGACGACCTTTATTCAACTAGTGTCGGATCTTAGTTCTATTTCGGTCGTCCAGAGTTCAATATGAACGTCCAATGTTTGAGGTAATATTTGGCACTCATGACATAGGACGTCCTATGTTTATATACTACTCGATCGAACTTAGATAGGAATTCATGATGGTCGTCCGAAGTTAACAATGGACGTCCGATACTTGAGGTACACGAGTTGATGATTAATTACGAGCGTTCGAAATCTTTCAGTGGGTGCCCGTTGGTCAATAGTCGTTCACTATTTAAGAGATTTTATCTTAGAATTTGTTACAGACGCCCGAAGATTCTTAGCAGGCACTCGTTGATCGGGATCACTAGATATCAACAATGTGCTTCAGACGTCCGACATATATAATGGACGTTCGGGGTTATTCTGATCCTTGAGAGTCTTAACCATCTCATCCTTTCCTATGTCAGACTCTTCATATCTTGACTAAGGATAGGTATCTAAAGAAAAATAAGTTTTGTCATGTATGTGTTGTGCAACACATTTAATGTACAACTTTATTAATCAGTGATACTCACACAGGTAAGTCACCAATAAGTCAAGTTATTTTTCTAAAATCCTAAGTCCATCATTTTAAATCTCTTTTAAACCGTTAAACCTATCTCCTCCCGGGGGGTCTTTCGTTTAAGTGAGGATCATGAGATTTTGCTTATACCCATTAGTATTTGATTTAGAGACGATTAAGTATGAAATTTCAATTATCTCTCCATATAGTCTCTAGTCTGCACTCCCCCTTTTTCCTATCATCATAACCTTTTCAAGTATAAAAGTTTTGAAATCTTTTCATATCTGTAAGTTTGTGGATCCACTGATAATGTCATCCACATAAGTATGCATGACTCAAGTGGTCTTCCTAAGATGTTCTTAATAGGAGAATTTTACTTTTCCTTTTTAGAGTTCTTTTCAGACAATAATTAGCAGAGCTTTAGCAACTTGCTTAAGAGACTAAAGCACATGATTTAAGTACTTAAGCTCATAATCCATTTTCGCAGTCTTACTGATCCTGATTTTTCTTGGATTAATAATCTCTCTTCTTAGAGGTAAGCTCAACTAGGTTCTGATAACTCTAATGCTCTTCTCATATAATCTTAATTTCCTTTGGTTGAGCACTGGAGTCTATTTCAGTAACCTAGAAAGGGGAAACAATCTCCTTCTATAGAGATTTAATTGGCACTTGTTCTGAATCATATTAGAAATGTTTGACAATTTCTGCTCAAGTATTTGGTCAATTTGTCCTAACTAAGTAGGGTCCTATTTTTTTTTTTTATTTTAGATCTGATCTTCCTCTCAGTTACTCTATTTTTCTGTGGAGTTCTTGTTGTTGAGAGTTAGATAGAGAATTCCAATCCTAACAGAATTCTCCAAACCTTTAAGGTTTTCAAAATCATTCTCATGATCATTTCAGATGTTGGATATTTTCTGATTCAACTCAATACAAATTCTGTTTGCAGGAATAATCAACATATCAATTATTTCACTTATCTGTGTATGTGTTGATGGTTCAAGCATTATATATGTCATGGTTTTAAAATTGTCATACATACCATTTAAGCATTAGAGATTAGGAAAAATATCAAAGCAGAAACACATTCACATCACCATGCCTTAATCCCATATGCAAAACTTTTTCAGTTAACTCACATGATAAGTATTTGTTCTGTTTAAATCTAGTAATGTAGTTTATGTCATATACCTGACTGATATTCAATGAGTTATGTTTCTAGTTTTCCATCAGCCTTATAATTCTTATAACTACACTGTAGGTTCATAGTGTTACCTTTACCAAGAGCTTTCTCTTGGTCATTATCCCCTAAGATTTGTTTCGCCACTTAGTGTCCTTATCCTGCTCAAGATATTTTCTTCGTTTCTGGTCATATGTCTTGAGCAGTCCTTGTTCATGCATTACCTTGTTGAAGTCTGTGGGTACCCTGCAATAACAGTACACAATTTTGTATTTGGTACCCGAAGTGCTTTGGGTCCTGAGGTGTTAGTACCAAAAGTTCCTTTGGGAACCCAAATTTATTTAACTCTAGGGAATGTATGCTTCCTAGTTTTACAATTAAAACCATAGTGTCCTAATTTGTTACAACAATATCAGATAACATTCCTAACATTACTTTTGTTTTCCATTTTCATACCATGTGCGTTTCTGTGAGTGCACAAATTTCTGGTTTTAACATAATTGTTGTTTACATTAATAGGAGTCATATAAGAGTAACAATGCACATATCCATTTCTGACAGCATGCATGTAGGTGAGTTTAGTTTTTCTTTGATACGTGAATGCATGGTTCTTTTGCCTTGGCTTAGTTGTGTCATTTCCATTCCCTTTTGATAGCTGTTTGATATTTTTGTTAACATTTATAGGTTCAGCAAGCATAGCATTTATACCCTTATTTGCCCAAGTAGAAGTGCTAGGAGAGTTTGTATTAAAACAATGTGAGGCTTTCACAAAAACAGTTCCTTGAGAAGAGTTACCCCAAGAGAATCAAAACTAAATATTTCTTATTTAAAGGACTTTTATGCTGAGATAACATCACATTCAGCATTTTTCTTCCATATGAAAATGTTTCAAAACTACTTATAATATAATCAGTTCCGATTTTAAAGAATTTATAGTTTCAATATGTTTTTCTAGGTTAGCATTTTTCACAACTATTTGACAATTTAGATCAAAAATTTATTTTTCAGAATTATCTATGTTTTCCTTCAACTTAGTGTTTTCTTGAATCAGATTATTATTTTTCCTTTTCAAGATGGAATATTTTCTAATCATAAGACTAAATTCTTTGTGAATATTGAACATGATATCCTCTTCACATTCATCATTAAAGCTAGTACTATCATTTGAGTGAGAAGAAGATACCTCATCATCTGCCATAAGACATGATAGTGCTTCCTTCTCCTTCTCTGAAGTTTTTCCTTCAGCTTCACTGTCCTCACTACTCGAGTCATCCCAAGTGACCTTGAGTGCCTTCTTCTTCTTATAATTTGAGAAACCTTTCTCTTGTCCTTTCCTGTTCAAGGTCGGGTATTCATTTCTGAAATGTCCAGGCTTATTGTACTCATAACACTTGCTCTTTGACTTGTCAGCTGTTCTTCTCTTTTGCAATTCTCTCTTCGTCTGAGAGATTCTCATAAACTGCTGAATCTTTTTGCATACAGGGCAAGCTTCTCCTCACTAAAATCTGTGTCACTCTCATCAGACTCTTCATCTTCATCATCACTCTCAGCTATCTTTGTCTTCGAAGCTAGAGCTTTCCTTCTCGAACTGGCCTCCTCTCTTTCTTCCTCAAGAGTCATCTCATAGGTTAGCAAGGATTCTATGAGATCATCGAATTCCAGCTAATTCAAATCCTATTGTCCCTCAACCACAATTTTCTTCATGTGTCATTTTGTCATCAAGGACTTGAGAAACTTTTTTACTTTTTATTCATAGATCTTAGGTCGCCCAAGGCAGCTAACCCATTTACAATGTCATTAAAGCGAATAAGCATACTGTTGACAGATTCATCAGACTTCATTTTGAAAGAATCATATTGATGATTTAAGATATTTAACTTAGATTCCTTGACTTTTTCTGTTCCCTCATAAGTTATAACTAATTTCTTCCAGATTTTGTTTGCACTAGTACATGTAGATATTCTATTAAACTCGGTTTGATCCAATTCACAGTAGAAGACATTTCTAGCCTTCCAATCTAATTTAACTAAATTTTTTGTGCCAGAATCTAACTCATTATTTGCAAGAGGAACATATACACCGTTTACTAGTTTAGTGGGCATATCAAAACCATTTTCAATGACATCCCAGATGTCACTGTCCATGGAGCATACATAAGCTTGCAATCTAATCTTCCAATAAGAGAAGTTAGATGCATTAAATAGAGGTAGTCTAAAAGTAGACTGTCCCTCGCCTAGGGTAAAATTAGTTGATGCCATTTACACTCTAGATGGTTAAATCTATACGTGATTTGTATGTAGCTACAAATTTGTGAGTGACCTAGGCTCTGATACCAATT
>LTAE01000553.1:0-35869 GCA_001647135.1 Pontederia paniculata
TTTTATATATTTTTATTAAATTTAAACTAATTTATTCTTAATAAAAAATTTATATTACTTTAAAATTAAATATATTACAAATTTATACTTTATATCCTTTAAATCATTAGAAAACATTAAAAAATATATGTTTCTTTATTTTTTAAAATATAACTGATGTTAAGTATTATAAAAAAATAATTAAAATATATGAAAAAATTCAATCAGATAAACCGATGACCCGACCCGATCCAATCCGACCCAATGAAGATCGAGTTGGATCGAATTCGATGGCTACTTTGTCATCAACCCGACCCAATCCAATCCGAACAAAATCATTCGAGTTGGGCCGGATTTGGGTTCGGTCGGGTCAAACCCTTACTCATGTTCAACTAATTATCATTAGTTATGGACAAAATCAAAGTCAAGATTTCTGAGTACACACACCTTTAGCTGAAACAAAATCAATGCAGAAACTTCATAAGGATTGTTTGATACCTTTACTCCTCAAAAAATTATAAACCTCTTTCTATTGTATTCCTCTAAGTCTACTTTCAATAGGCTTTGAAAATGAATTAATCAGAATTCTATATTAGAAGTTATAAGTAAATAATTAAAGCACACTCTTCTTGTTGTTTTCTGAAATGGTTTGTTTGAATTATAAATTCTATAATAAATAGTATTCACAGAACAAGCTCAAGTTCTTTTTATGTCACACACTAATGCAAGTATGCTTTCAGATCCAACTGGAATTACAATATAAGATATGTAAACTGGAATCTATAATTTTTATATTGTACACCACACAATCTGTCAGGGTTCTGAGATGAAACAAAACATAGGCAAATATCTGAATTTACTATGATCACCCTAGAAAAGATAACTATTTATATGAGTTCATCCTATGAAAGTATAGTTTCATTTAAAATTTTAATGGCTTAATTTCCATATGTATTTAGTGAGATATGAATTAAATATTCAACATCACTCAGTCTGCCCGAACACAGAAATAGAACATAACAGTGTCATCTTTCTAAATTTTTCATGGTCATTTCAAAATAAGTTAAAATATGATATTTATACGAATTGAACGTCCAAGAGTCTACTTCTTGATAAAATTTGTATTACTTGAATTTGTGGTGTTTCCTAATTGTTATAAATTTTATAATTGACCATATTCAATCTGTCATGTGCAATAATGAAACCAAAGTGATGTTGGAAAGTTCATGAAATTAAATTATTAATGATGCAAGTATATTTATATATGCATTGCAAGTGATTTCGGACAGGTTGTATATAGATTCATCAAACGAATGATATGATAATAATTCAATCATAAGTGATATTCTATGATGATATAGATATATGAAAGGATCACGCATTTGCATTTTTATCATACATTTGCCTTTCCTCTGCTGGGATGATATATTTTCTGCAGGGACGATATAAAATTCTTCGAAATGGATGATATGATATTCTAAGGAATAATATGTTCCTCGACAGGGATGATATGATAACCTAAGGGGTGATATGATACCTTTGTCCAGTTGGTGATATGACATGTTGCGTACATGATTGCACAAGTGCGTAACATGCTACTTGATATGATACGAACATATGGATATGATGGTGATATGAGATGTTGCATACATATTGCACAAGTGCATTACATGTTATATGATATGTTATGGAGATGTGATATGTTGGTATTGATACATGTTTCAATTTATCCCATGATATGATACATATGATATTTGATATGATATATGTTTATATTGGTTGTTCGAAATGAGTAGATGGTAATACATTGACTATGAGCTTCCTGCTTACCGAGTTGTGGTTTGCTCATAATGGAGTTTCCAATATTTTTCATGTCAATAGGCTAGTGTCGTGGTCGTGCTTGGTGATCCTTAGTAGGGATAGAAACACTATTGCACAAGATAGAGATGAGACTTAGGTATCTTCCCTTGGTCATTTTGTGAGAATGTATGTCTCCTCATGATGTATAGTTTTTTGTATAAGGATGTTATATGTAAACAGAAAGTGTTGTATAATATATAAGTATGAACTAATGTGACTTTGCTCTGAGATCAATATATATAGTGCATGTGTTATGTTTACGGTTTGATAAATATCCATATGAAATATCAAACGAATTATGACATGCTTTCGCCATATTATATTTGACCGACCGTAATAAGTCACAGCTTACGAGTCAAACTAAAGTTTGAATCGGGATCGTGGCATATAATCTCATACTATTAGAATCAAATCTAATGATTTGGATCATTATTAAGGAGCTTATTTAGTAAAACTACTAAGTAGGCTCTCCAACGTATTTTGATTGAGAAAAGGGAACCTACTTAGCAGTTTTACTAAGTAGGCTCCTTAGCGATGATTCAAACAGATAAATTTGATTTTGACGATTTGAGATCAATTTTTTAAAAGATATTTTGAATTTTTCATATTTAATCTCATACTATTAGAATTGAATCTAATGATTTGGATCATTGAAATTGTTTAGTAGGCTTCCAACCATATTTTGATTGATAAAAGGAAGTCTACTTAGTAGTATTACTAAATAGACTCCTTAGCAATGATCCAAACTACTAGATTTGATTTTGATAGTTCGAGATCAAATTTTCAAAAGATAATTTGAAATTTAAAATTTAATATTAGATTATCGTAACCGAATCTAATAATTTGGATCATTGTTAAGGAGCCTACCTAGTAAAACTACTAAGTAGGTTCCCTAACATCATTTTGATTGAGAAAAGGAAGCCTACTTAGTAATTTTACTAAGTATGCTCCTTAACGATGATTCAGATCATCAAATCTGACTCTAATGATCTAAGATAAAATTTTCAAAAGATATTTGATTGTGAAAAGGGAGTCTTCTTAGCAGTTTTTACGAGGAATCGATAGAGACAAATGTTAAAAAAAAATCTTATGCGAACTCAACATTAACATTGCTATTATAAGAGTTGACCGTCAGATTCGATTCTAATGGTCTGAAATTAAATTTTCAAAAGATATTTTGAACTTTTAAATTTAATCTCAAACTATCATAATCTAATTTAATGATTGAGTCATTATTAAGGAGCTGTTAAATAAACTTTCCAACATCATTTTGATTGAGAAAGGAAAGTACACTTAGTAGTTTTATTAAATATGCTCCTTAATAATGATCAAGATAATCAATTTTGATTTTGACGATATGAGATCAATTTTTTAAAGAATATTTCAAATTTTTAAATTTAATATTAGACTATTAGAATTAAATTTCGTGATTTGGATCATTGTTAAGAGCCTACTTAACAAAAATGTGAATGGACTCCTCAATCTCATTTTGATTTTGTTAGATTTGTCTAAAAAAAATATTTTATTATTTTTCTATGACGTCTGTGTATATTTTTGATCAATTTTTTTAGTTAAAGTCAACTAAAAAATAATATGATAACATCTCGGTACGAAAGATATGAATTTGAGAACGTTCAACATCCATCCATATGCTATGGAATATTATATATTACGTAGACATTAATTACTGGCCTGTGGATGCTCGTGCTGTATTCTTGCTTCCCTGCTCCAAATTTAAAAGGTTGTCGTCCTGTTCCAAATCTATAAAGCATGGTGGCGGCACGTTGAGGTCTATGAGCAATGGAAACTGTTGTCGGTGCGCCATGGCCATGGGCAAGGCCGCCGGATGTGTCGTCAAATTAGTAGCAGTAGGTGATGTTTTGCCTCCCTGATTTGAAATGATCGACTCGTCATAAACTCCCTGCAGTAGCTTCTGAAAAAAATTTCCAGATTCTTCGTCACAGGGCAGCGCCGCGGCTTCATGGATAGAACATGGTGATACCACTGGCGGCGGCTTCGATGGCATCCCATGTTTCCGCTGATGCATCAACTCTTCTTGATGCCGTTGAGACGACAATTCTTGGGAGAAGGTAAGTTGTTGTCCTGCGATGTCCCTACTACTACTCTCTCTGGCGGCCATGGCAAAGCCCTGCTGCTGGGACGGCGACCGACCATGCCGATGTGGTCGAACATATGCATGTTGCTGAGACGGCGACGGACCATGCCGATCTGGTCCAACATATGCATGCTGCTGGGACGGAGACCGACCATGCCGATCTGGTCCAACATATGCATGCTGCTGGGACGGAGACCGACCATGCCGATCTGGTCCAACATATGGCTCTCGGGAGCTGGTAACGTCCGCAGGCTCCGTATCAATCATGACACAGACTTGCTGCAGGGACGGCAAGTACTGATCATGCCGGAATGGTGGTGCATATGGTTCTTGGGAGAAGGCATCTTCTGGGCCGTTCACGGCCATGACAAAGCCCTTCTGCAGGGAACGATCCACGGCCGGATGCAAAGACGAGGAGGACGAAGACGCCGTGCAGATTTTTATGCGCTCCTGATTCATCGACGTCCTCGTCGGCATCAATGGGTGGACGTCCGTATTATAGGAAGACGAAGCGTGATATTTCTTCTCCCTCCGGATTCGGGCGATGTTCTGATAGGCCCTCTTGATGCGACAAAGGACCAGTTCTTGGAAATCCTTAGAACAGAGCTCGAACTCGTACATTATCCACCCCATGTGCTTCTTCCCTTTGTAATTGAAGGCAAGATTGTGTTTGATTCCCACAGTCACCTCGCCCTTCCCGTCCATCGACGAACTGATCTCCTCCTTCTTGAACGAGTACCAAGAACCCTCCCCGGCCGTTCGACAAATCCTCTTGGCCTCGGCGCCGCTGTGTGTCCTGCAGGCGAAAAAGTAGGCTTCGTCCTTGCCTTCGGCCACGAGGTTCCAGGGCTCAGTGCCGTAGACGTCCGCCGGGGTGATGATTCCTTC
The DNA here is from genome assembly GCA_001647135.1 of Pontederia paniculata. NCBI lineage: Eukaryota > Viridiplantae > Streptophyta > Magnoliopsida > Commelinales > Pontederiaceae > Pontederia > Pontederia paniculata. The sequence continues at coordinate 4,844 of LTAE01000553.1, forward strand.
TGGCAGGGGTTCGCCGGAGATGTAGCGGCGAAGGTAATATACAACTAGCAGCTCGTCGGAAGGATGGAAGACGACGCCCGGAGGAAGGCATCCGCGGTCGGCCATCTCTAATCCAACTCCTCTCCCCCAAATAAGAGTTCTAATTCTTGGCTCCGGATCGCAGAGGGTGGCGCAGGTGCAGGTGCAGGTGTAGGTGCATGGCATGGCGTTGGGGGTATTATATATTTTTTTGGTAAAATCTTGTGAAAACTTCAATGTTAAGTCCTTACCAATTTATTTCTGGGTCAAATTCTTACAAGGCTTAAACTCTTAAAATCATTTTTGTTTTATAATCGTCAGATCTTTTTTAAATTCGTATCAAACTTGATAATTATATATAAACAACAATATTAAGTAGCAAAATAAAGGCAAAGGCACAAATTTGATTAACTAACACTATTATTTAAAAAAAAAAAAGATGTCTCCATTTAAATAACAAGATCGTAAGAAATTTGCATTAACGTTTCTTTCAAAGTTGGCATAATTTTTTTTTATGATAAAAATAGCGTGTTCTAATTAATACCAAATACTAAAGCATGAAACCTGAAATTTTCTGTTCATATAGAAATGTAAGACATTTCAATACAAAAAATTATCGAACTTGTTTATTGGGCCAGGGCCGATGTGTGGGCTCGATTTTGTTTACCCGTTTCTAGATCCTTGAAAGTTGGGCCAAGTAAACCAACTTTTTAAATCTTGATAAATTGGATAAATGTTTTAAGGTATTTTTTCAGAGTAAAACATGTTTCTATGTAAAAAGATAAATCTTTTTTAACAATATATATATATATATATATATATATATATTTATATATCTATATTATTGTTCTACTTTTTGGGACAAATTATTTTTCCATATAACATGCGAACTAGTGTTTTGGAAGAAACGAAAACATTTCTAAAAAGGTATATAAGTTTTCGTCAATAAAAAATTTATTTTTCTTTGGCCAAAATATTTTCTAATAATTAAATACAAAGAGCCAGCATCTAATATGTGATTTAACAAAATGGTCACCAGTAAATAATTTAAATTTTAGTAAGAAGATATCACATAAGGCTTCACAATGGGGTAAAAAGAAAAAGAATATGATATCCAGTTCTATGACAGACGTACCACTTTAAGATCTCATGAAGCAACGTTAATTGATTGGAATCCAGCAGCTTGCTAAGGTTTTTTCTTTGGGTTGCCGTTTGGAAAGTTGAACATCAAATTCTCCAAATTCTTGAAGAATAACTAATTTGAAAATAATTTTAATTATATTTGCATGAACTAAATAATAGGTTCTAACGATGTTCGAATAAATTATGTAAAAAATATATATATAATTATTATTTTTAGATAAATAAGTTAATTATATATTATAATCATAATGACAGTTTCTAATGATATTTACAATAATACAATAAATTCTTATTTTATAAAAACTTAGAAAATAATATAAGAAATATTATGTTATAACTAAAAAACTTTAAGAAAAAAAGAAAAAAAAGCAAGCCAGTAATAGTTTATAATTATACTATTGAGCGAGTATACAATTAAAATTTCATAGTTAAAATTAAATTTTAATGACTAAGATTAAAAGTTAAAATTAAAATATAATAAAATAAATATTTTGATGATCTAAAAAAACTTTAAAGCAAACACTGTATTAAAATAAGGAAATAATAATAATTTTATATGTAGATCGTAGATTTTAGGTATGAGATACCTTTTGAATTCTTTGATCACAAATCCGACCGAAGTTCATCCACTTAGCCTTGCTCTAAATGTTCCATGTATTGTAAATTACATTTGTAACCGTCCAAAAATTTATTAGCTGGCGTTTAGAAGCTGCTGCCACCTCCATTCTAGTGCTAAGTAATTATTGGAATATGACGAGAGACATCCCAATTAAAGCACTAAAGCAAAAGACACAAAACAACAGGAATTGCACAAATAATCTGAATATAAATGCATAATTTTTCTGATTAGGTTTCAAGGGGATCTACGAATAAGAGACATTGGATATAAATGCATAATAAATGAATAATAGATTCGATGAAGTCTCAAAACTCCTCTACCCTGGATCTCTGCCATGCCTCACAATCGGACCGTCAGTAGCATCCAAGGTAACACTAAAATCCCCGCCTATCAACCAACATGTCCTTGGGAGGTGAGCGTGGGTGGTGTGAAGCTCCTCCTATAAAGTGTCTCGTAGAGCTACTGTGAGTGGGCCGTAGACACATGACACAAGGTATTGATGTCCATCCGACCTTCGACGAGCATGTATCGAGATAGAAAACCTCATCCTCCAAAAGTCCATGATCTCAAGCACCTCTGAACGTCATCCGATGGTACAACCTCCCGATCGCCCGATTAGGGTAGCATGACCTGAAAGCCAAATCCCACCAATTTGATTCCATAGGCGATCATCACAGTCATTAAGTTTGATCTCCTGGAGCAAAACAATCTCTGGTTTTCATGTGTTCAAGCAGCGTCCCAACGATCGATGCCTTTCGGCCTCCCTGAGGCCACATACGTTCCAAGTGAGGACCTTCATGTGGAAACTATGTTCTCCCTCAGACGCACTCCGAGTCATTGGGCGAGTACGTGCTCCTGTCTGTCCTATCTGCTGATTTGTGCAGTCCCGGAATCCTACTATCGCGGCTATAGAATTGGTCTCCTCATTTGTGCGGCCCGCCAGGCCATCATTGGTGTTGACCATTACTGCCACATGAGAGCTTGTAGGTCGGGTTTGTTCTATCTCCTCCTCAAAGATCGGTCGTTGTGTGGCTGGCTCGTGATGGGCATCCTCTGTATAAGGCGATGACTGTTGATGTGCCAACTCCTCTCCACCAACTGCCCTTGATGGTAAAAGAGATTTGGTTGACCCTGTGTCACATTCGATAGGGGGCGTTGGATATGCTGCTGGAGAGGTCGGGGGACTGGCGGGAGTGGGAGTGGGGGTGGGATTGGCATCGCGGGGGTGTTGCCGAGTTGGTAGTGGAGGTAGGTCTCACCATTTGTTCGAGGACCCGCTTCAAGGGCTTGAGAAGGTTGGTTATGGGTCAGGTTCGGGTGTGATGGGGATGCAGCTCTGGTTGGTTTGGTGTGCGGGGCACATCGTGCAGCTGACTCATAATGGAGAGGCGAAGGAGGGAGAGGAAGGGACGGGGTATAGCAGGGGTAGGAGGGATTATGGAGGGGAGAAAAGGGGTGGGATGGTGATGGAGTCTCGACGGCGCTGAAGATGTAGAGGGACTGCGATGAGGGAGGGGTACACGTGTTCGCAGGCGTGAAGGACAATCGCGTGGAGAGGAGTGGAAGGTTGGTTAGGGCTTGTCGATGGTGGCGCCGCCGAGATGTGGAGAGGGGCAGGAGGTTGATTAGGACTCGTCGATGGTGGCGCCATCGAGATGGGGCTCCCGGTGACGTTAGGGCTCGGCGATCAGCAGCGTAGAAGAGCTCGCCAATTGTCTGGACGTCTGTCTCTCCTAACTGCCATGATTTACGGACATGTCGTATTGGCCAATACAAATAACCCATTTTTTATACGTAGAACATAGTATTTTTAATCTATCTAGAGTTAGACCAGTCATATGTTCACGATTTCACAAAGCACGTTGGATGTTTACCTTTTCTTATCATCAACTTCGTATGTTAAATTATTGATGTGATATATGACGATAACTTAGAAATGATATGCATGTTTAATTGTAACTAAGTTAAAAGATGAATGATGTGATGTTTGTAATGTTGAATGATGTATTGCAATTAGAAGATAGATTAAAACAAGTGTAAACACACCTAAAGACGATGGGGAAATTAAGCTTGGCATCGAAAATGCTATGTGTGCTTCCTGGAAAACTAGATCTCGCACCTTAGTTGGTGCATGAATTTTTTATGTCTAAGAGTGGCAATATGAAAGGTGCAAAATATATCCTTGGTCTAATAAACTTAAAGAAGATATGATGATGACCCTTAATCGAGATAAAAAGACATGTGATGCGGGGATGGCTTATGAAAAGTTAAAAAATTAACTTCTAAGATATTACATGATAAAAAAATGAAAGATGAAAAAAGAAACATGAATAATAAAGTTAAGCCAAAAAGGTAATAAGCATTGAAAGTGAATGATAAGTATAATATTCATGTCTTAAAAAGTCAATGATAAATATATGGTGCATTATATCGATAAAGCCAACTAAAATTAAGATGAACCAAAAGCTTGAATTAAAAACTTGTGTTATAATCCATGTTTATTTTAAAGTTATATGATTAATATATAGGTCTTTGCATATATGGTTGATATGATTCACATATTCTTCAACATTTACATGCTTTAAAGAACGGATGTCCCTGCCTCTGACTCATATAGATGAGTAATGATGCTTATGATGATGGTGTAGTTCATGATGATCAACGCACATGAATGAGTTTTGATCCTTTTTAAGGTCATGTTATATTCAATCATGTTGCCTTCTCCTTGCGTTGAAAAAATATTGTGTATTGACTTCGGACAAGTTGATATTAAATGACACCATGGATAAAGTTTGAATATGTTCATATTTAATAATAAGTTCATGGGATATGTCTCTTATTAATCATGTTTGAAGTTTTTCCTTGATTCATTATTCATGCCATTACCTTATGTATTATACACTAAATTTTATCTTATGTTGATTTGTCATTTGAGATATTTTGAATTTTTATGTATTGATCATAATTGTCAATGATCAAATCAAAATTCATTATCATATAGCATTCCAGGAATCATTTCGAACACATGACAGATGTTGATTCACACATGTGGCAATGCGTCTTTTCGAGGCATTGCAACATCAGCATAAAAATAGAGTTACCTGGTTACGATTGTCCAACAAAAAATTCTGCTTCTCGAGTCCATACAACTTTTGGCTAAAAGCATCACTGCTGATAACCTAAAAGTCCACATGGCAAAGGTGGTCTGATCACTAAAAGTGATGTTATTGCAAAGCAAATGAACAGCTTAGCATTCATACATAACAATCGCCTGATTATTCATTTTAAGTGACCAAATGATACCAAACTCTCTTCTTGATTGGTTGTCAAATCCTACAAGAGCGATTTTTATCTCATTCCCTAACTTGTACGAGAGTTTGTAGTGTTATTTAAAAAACTTACAAATTGACAATATTGCGAGCCTAAAAAAGCTCAAACGCATGCCTCGCTGATAATTCCCTGATTATGCATTATACAACTGCTAATCATGTGAACTTTTGACTCAATACTCACAATCCAAAATCGATCTTAGTGAAATCACAATCAGGAAGAGGACGATGAGTGCTTTAAAAATACTATACAATTAGTCAAAAAAAAAAAGACATGAGGTCGACCACAAAGTTCCCCTACCTACATTTGCTATATGCCCTCATAGATGATGATGATGGACTTGCATTATTGAACCTCACCATGGCTCCACTGCACGTGCCATATTTTCGCCCTTTTTAACATAACCTCTTTTGGAAACATACGAGATCTCAGAGTCAGAGGCAAACAACAGTGAGCACATAAAACATCATGTCAATTTCCTTTGGGATTAGGAAAGAGGAAGGGTAGTGGAGACCATTGTAAGAAGCGATCGAAGCTATGACAAGACAAGAAAGCATCATTGTACTTGTGCTTTAACTTCTAAACATAAGATTAGATCATGATAAAATAGCATATGGTGGTGTCTCCAAAAAAAAAAGAAATATGTTCATGTGATACTGCCACCACGTTCTATGACATTTCTGGCATGATACAACTGAGAAAAGAAGGAATAAACAGTAGGAAGAAGCAAGATATATAACTTGTATATCTAACCTTCTCGTTCTTAATTTAGACTGCTGCAAAGCTTTTGTAAAGCTATTAGCACTGCAGTAATTACAAAGGTTGCACAAAGGATAAGTTTCTGGTTATAGGAAGTGAGCATGTGCATATGATCTTGGAAACATCAAAAAGAAATAATGTAGAGTAAAAAACAACCATCCTGATTTGGATTAGCACGCGCACAGAAAGCAACATAGAATTGACTTTATATCCTAAATCTTTACTAAGTAAGAGAATAGAGTGTAGGTACCTCCAGATGATGATTTTGATAGTATCTAAGCTTTTAAGTTTTCGTTAAAGTACATGTTTAAGATACAAATTCTTAATATTAAAGTACTGGCAGTCATCTTTCCTTGCGGTCATTTAACCATTAGAAAGTTTATATGAGCTGATTCTGATGCACCCCTTAAAATTGACGAATTTGGAATCAAATACTCTAGAAAATTCCCAAATAATGTAGATATATGACAATGCTAGAATTCATCTGATAAAAACTATAGTCCAAGAGAAAATAATCCAATAAAAGCATGCAATTCTGCTTCATAGTGATCCAGCTATTGCTAAGATGACCATCTTTTATTTCTGGTGAAATCTTAAAACCATGATATGTTTGAGAATAAATTCTCAATATTATTGAAATATTAACTGAGACTGGTGAAATCTTAAACTTGAATCACATTGACTTTTCTCCTAGGTTGGTCAAGGAATGAGTTGTTTCAAGGATAAGAAGGTGCACATTTTTGTTTCCGCTACATTGTGTTTCCTTTAAAATGCATGATGACTCTCTCAAAAGGAAATGCATGATGACCTGATATGGTTTCTACTCAGAGTAACAAGCATATGCAATGTAAAAGCTGAGAAAAATAGGTTTTTATTCTTTGATACAAAGTACACATCTACTGAGACATTTTTTTACATGGAGAATTTGCGATTTGGTAACAGGAATATTTCCTTCATAATGAATCTAAGAGTAAAAATTACATAGAAACGCTACATCATCAACTAGATCAAAGGCTAAAAGGAAATTTACCTTTGATTTCTTCTCCAACATTGAAGGCTAATGCAGTTGAGACCTTGCTGAGGCTGATCTAAACTTACAGAGGATACAAAATGAATGCCTAGCCTGGTTGTCTAACTGCTAAGGAATACAGATGCCAAACAGTTTCTCCACTATGTGAATGTCATCTAAAGATTCAAAGCAACCAATGAAACTTGATAGTGAAGAAAGAAATCATCCATAACCAAATCAAAGGCTTTAGGATTCCTGAAATCACAAGAGAGGTTATAAGTTTCGGATATATAATACTAATGAGTCAATACAAAATGTCTAATAACTTACCAAGGCTTGTTTCAGTTTATACACATCGAGGCAAGCGTTGCAACTCTGTGCCTAAGATCAAAGCGGCATCTGCTACACCAGGAACACTTGAATTCTTAAGAGCCAAGAGAAGAGCTTCTATTCTCATTATTTCTGGTACTGATAATGATAAAATCATTGCTTGAGAAAGATATTGCCTGCAGGAAAAGGCAAGCACATACAGAAGTCTTAACATTTGTAGACTAAAGGAATTATACTTCAAGAATTCCAAAAGGCTGCTGATCTTGGGAAGATTTGTCAAAACGCCCATTGTTGCTTCTCGAGGTGCTGCTTTGAGCAACAATATCAGACACTCTGATGCCAGATCCATAATTTGTGCTTCAGGATACCTGTACAACTCTAGAAAAACACTGATGTTGCTGGAAAAGTCAGTAATGTCCTTGATGCAATACTGTTGATCAACAGCAATACTCATATCAAAGGTGCTGTTTCCAAGAAGAGCTGGTTCTTTACAAAGAGCTAAACCTTTGTTGCTACCAATTCCACGCAGAATAAAAGCCTTACACAGCTCCAAAGTTGGTTCCAGAAAGTCCTCCATTCCTTTTGCGCACACAAACTCAAGGAGAGTACCCATTCTTCTCACAACTCGTAAATGAGAGAGAATTTTGGTCTCCATTTCAGGGGCAGAAGCTAGAGCCAAACAGAGCTTCACACTATTAACATTTGCATTAGAAAGATCACCAAGCAAAAATTCAAAGCACTGTGCTACTGCTTTGAGATCAGAAATATCCGAGACCTTTACATAATTGTATTCAATAAGCATCACTAGCAGCTTCTGAGCGTACATCGGAATTGGATCTTCATCTTCAATAAACAATGGGTATATAGGAAGGAAATGCATTTGTGATAATGATTTTATTTCGCCTGTAATTTGATTGTCATTAGCCAAGGAACTGCTGTTGAAAATTACAACCATCACATCAAATAAAATTTTTAAGCACAAGAATCTGGCATCTCCGTCTTTGTTTCCCTTGTACATAATAGTTAGACTCGGGAGAATTCTACTAGTAAATATACTGGAATCATCAAGAATGACTGAGGGCTCCTCTATCGCTAACTCAAGTACCCGCAGCAACGTTATTTGGAAATCATCTCTGCCCTGCATTTCACCCAAAGCAAGTTTGAGTCAGAAAATTTTAGTGATACCTTCGAATTCGGAGCTCGTACTCTGTATTACTGTAGAAGGAATGTGATTCTCTTAGCATAGTGGCTCATGAGAGTTTGGTGCATAGTTGGCTGCCACTGGATAGACGAGCCGCGCATTTATGAACTTCTGGAGGTCATTTAGGTTTGAAAGATGCCAACATGATAGTACAATTTATGTTTCTTGGGGCGCCTAGCTCACCCACTATTCCACTAATCTTTCTATGGGTCATATAAAATATTATAACCAAGGCTCATGCTTTATATTGAGAGTGTTAGGGGTGAGTTAATTATGAGGACTTTGTACATAAATCTTATCACATGTAAATGTAATATAGGAAGGCCATAATAAAATTGGATGGCCGCACAATCTGGCAACCAGCCTTTGGTTCTTCAAAAAGGATATCACTAGATCTTCAATTTAGGACAAGAAAATGCATCCTTAGAAGATTATACCTGAAAATGTGCCTCTGAAAGCTTGACAAGATTTGCCAACTGGAGCAAAACATGATTGTTCACCACTATATGTTTGAATGACGAACTTCCAAGTAGATGAAGAACAAGTGGAAACAAATGAGCACTGCTCTTTGGATTACCACGACCTGTCAAAGCAGCTAGTGCACAATGGCGCTTACCTCCCATCATTTGTTGTATATCTGAAGAAACAGCTTCAAGAATTCCTGGCACAATGCCAGCAACTAGCTGCAGAAAGGCATCCTTGCACTGCTGAATATATCCATCCTTCTCTTTGCCTAACCGGTCAACTGAAGAAAGTAGTTTTATGTTGCCAAGGAACTGAGGAAGCCATCTGCGGCTATGCTTACAAAGAAGAGCCACAAACATGAGTGCTTTTCCACGTAACAATTCTGATCCTTGTTCAATTAGTGATAAAAGTGCCGGAACCAAGAGTTTCTCTTCTGCTAATGAATGGAAATTTCTGCTCATATTTGTCAGCACATGGCTGCTAAGAACTGACATGATAAGCAGATTTAAGCTGATCTGCTGCTCGCGTTGGCTACCCTTTATGATCCCAGAGGCAATATCCTTGAATGCCAACTTCTCAAATATAAACTGTATACACTGTGGACAGAAACGAGCCAAACGAACTAAGCAAGATCCAGCAACAAGCCTAGTAGTCTCCTGCTTCCCAGATGCCTTATAGATATAACAGAGATGTCCAATAACATCTTGTCCACCAAAACGAGAAGCCCAGTCCCCGCCTCGACTGCATATATTTTCAATAGCCCTTAAAGCATATAGTTGAGTTAAGTCATCTTCTCCTTTCCGTAAGATAGATGAAACCAACGCAATAACAGAATTGGGAACCTATTCAATATGCAACTTATTAAATATAACTGAAACAAAAAAGAAATCAAATATGAAGAAATATCTTCTCTTCATAAATTTGAAAACAATAAAAATAATAAGGCATTCAGGTTTGCATTATTAAATGTCTATGTTCAAGATAAATAAGATTTTTTAAGCAATTCAATTCAGAAAACAAAAGAAGAGGAAAGTTATAAGGCTCTATTTGTTGCAGAAAAAAAAATTCCAAGAAATATTTTTCGGTGAAAACATTTTCTATCGTTTAGTTCTGTAATAAATATAAATTAAAACTATTTATTAATCACCTTTTATTTATACATATAACACTGGAGACAGACTTCTTGGAATACCGAAATATATTTTCTGTTGACAAAGATTTTTCTAGTTGCCAAACATAGGAGAATCAGAAAAACATTTTCCTGGAAAAGATTCTCATCCAAACAATCAGAGCCAAAATATTGATTTTAAAAGCTTAGAATTCAATGAGAATTTACCTTAGGTCAAATTAGCAGAAATATGTTTCTCAGCCATATTTTCTCCTACTTTTTAGGAAACTATACATTACAGAAAAGGAATACCAAGAACATGGATATCATGTGCTCATCGACCTATTTCCGGATAACTATACAGAGACAAAAATATCATGCAATTTTTTTTCTTCAGAGAAGAAAGGACAACTACAAAGTAGAGTAGCCATCCATTTGTATTAACAAAAGCTGGGGAAAAACTTACATGTGTATGGGGAATGTCAGGGTGACTGATGCTCCCCAAAACAAAACAAAACCATGCAAAACCGCACGTGCTAATCAAAGATAGAAACAATATAACCAGCCATAATGATGAAAATAGAGGTAATAAGGCTATTGTATAAAATTCAGACCTGCCAACCAGATGTAGATCTGACGTCTTTTGATGGGGACTCATTAATGATGTTATCTTTGGTACTCTGATCAGTTTGAGTAGATATGTAAAAAAGCAGCTCCCCTAAAGCAGCCATACAGAACCTCCTAACTTTGTCTTGCTTGTCTCGTAAACCATCACTTAGTGCATTTATAATTCCAGAAGTTGCCAAATCAGCTCCAAGGAAATTGGAATGACGAATTAATAAACCCATCAAAGAAGCAACCTGAACTCGCAAGGCAGAAGCCTTTGAGAGCCGCAGTATTTTCACAAGAAGCAACATTACTGGTCCATTAGTAATAATGTTAGCAGCATCACTACTTCCACTTAAAATCTCTAAGTATCTAATAGCATTCTGCTTCTCTGAAATCTGAGAGCTGCCACTTAAAATATGGATTATCTGACTGTTCAAAGCATTCAATTGCGCTGACGGTAGCTTATAGTAATCGCATGCAGGAATGGGTTCGAAGGGAAGCACCAGGACAGCATCCAAAGCTTTATCACTTTTTTTATTGGGCATAACTGGCTTAACAGAGAGATCTGATGGGTGCCAAAATACCTCTGACAAATTATCAGAAGATGCAGCTGATGCTGAATTAGGCTCCATTCCCAAATTTGCATTTGCTCGTTGTACCTTCCTGCTAGATGGATTCGGAGTGATGTCATGCTGTTCTAATGAAGAATCTTCCTCAAATTTATTGAAGGCATTGGATCCAGTATGGACATCCATATCTTCAAGCTTCTCTGCATGCTTTGTGCTATGCACTACCTCTTCAACTTTTTCATCTATATTTTGAGATGGCAGCTTTTCATAGGGAGTAGAAGAAGGATTATCCGATCCATCTACATCATCAGGTGCATCATCTTCGATGTTTTCAGTAAAATCAAGTTCCATGTCATTGTTTTCGATTTTTACCTCCGTCTCGTTCTCACATGCATCAGGCAAGGGGCGTCGGTAGTTTTCCTTTTCATTCTCTCTCCTCAAGTTCAACTTGGCCATCCTTGACAACCTTAAAAGATTCACACCCCGTGTCATGTCAACTTTTTCAGAAGCTTTGGCAGTTTTCTTACCACTATGTGCATTCCTAGCTGGAGTTTCATAAACCTTATTTCCAGAAGTAGAATTCTCATCTTGCTTATAAACTCTACCTAAATGAGTCTCACGGCGCTTTTGAGGCGTTTTTTGCTGTGAAGGTTTATCACTGTTCCTCTCTGATAGATAAGGTTTAACAAAAAGTTGAAGCATACGATCAAAAGCAGGTTGAGGAGGAAGAGGCATTGAAGTTAACTTTGTCCTCCAAAAAGTATGCTCACACAGTTCAGACCACTGTAACCTTTCAGCTGGATCTTTTGTCAATAAAGACTCAATCAGATTTGCGAAGGAACTAGATGGATTACCAGGGAGGGGCGGTGTAGGATTTGATATTATGGATTTTACCAAGTGGGTAAATTCATTTCCTGTGAAAGGAGGCTTCCCAACATAGCATTCATATAAAACACAACCCAGTGCCCAAAAGTCTGATGCATACGAGTGTACTCCACCATCCTGGAATAATTCAGGAGCCATATAACAGGGAGTGCCACGTTTGGACTGAGGCACCTAGATGAATTTGATAACAAGGGAAATATAAATTAAAAAACTAACGAAAAAAATCTATATACAAAGAATGGTTGTTCAACGTGTGAAGCGACTTACCGTAGCCAAAGAACTTCTCTCTATGTCAGTTAATCGCCTTGCTAATCCAAAATCACAAAGCTGAGATAATAGTGTGCAAGAAAACTATATTTATCCACCCATTTAAGAAAATTATTTATCCAGGTAGTTTAACAAAAGAAAGAAATAATAATGCAAAACCAAGTAGATTACCTTCATACATCCACTCTCATCAAGTAAGATATTTGAAGGCTTCAGATCACAATATATTATCCCTTCAGAATGCAAGAACCTGTTAATTAAGAGTTTCGCTAGACAAAGTTAACAAGAATTTAGCACAAATAAATAAAAAGAATGCAATGAAGGAAGCAAACTTAATTGTCAGGTATACGAATAAAAGAAAATGTGGTTGGTAACAACTTTTATTTGATCACTTCTATTTTCCCAAAAAAACAAAAAGAAAAATTCAGGCAATCCATGAGGTTCCAGTACTTTGACAATCCAGCTCGAACAGAAACAACCAAGCTACAGTTAACATTTCATACAGAAGTAAAAGGTCCTTGTTGCTAAAGTTAAGAACCACAAAAAAGAAACATGCAGATATATAATTCCATTCCTAGCCCATTATTTGTCTTCCTCTTCAATCCTACTTAATAGTTAACAATAGTTACCTCCACAAATATGTAAGACAGGAAGAATGAAAGTGAAACAAAAGCATACTTGCATGATTATTTCAGGCAACAATGGAGAACAAAAACAATAATCATAGAACTGAAAAATATTTTTTGTGCTAGAGAACAGATGTACTAGGTCTTAATAATACTTACTGAAGGGCTTTAACCAGATCGAAGGCTAGGTCATGTATAGAACTTTCAGGTAGCCGACCATCCTGCAATGATGGTATCAAATACATAGTTATATATTCAATACCTCTAGTGGGAATGTTTATGCAGTTTAATCAGAGGATGTCTTATATGTGAACATTGAAAGATGAGATTGGGTGCACAATATTTGTACTATGATTTTTCCTTGAGAAAATCTAAATGTGAAGAGCACATGTATTTGATGACTTGGTCTTATGCATTTAAACTTGTAATGCCAAGTCGGTACATATCTCCAGAGTACCAAAATACAACATTTACAGAGATGGATATCTAACTAACAGGACTATCACATGGATCAGTAGGACGGCATTACTACCAGAATTGTCCAACGCATTCCCTTTATGTGCTAGGTAAGTGTTAGTTGGGTCTTTTCTTGTTCTTTTTTTGTCATTCAAGAAATTCGGAATTTCCCAGAAAAACTTATGCTCCTTTGTACTTTACCTATATGAGTGATATTCAACACTTAATCCACCGGCACCCTATGTCATTTAGCAATTAGCTGATCCTTATAGCCAACCTAATGTTCTCTGAGTCCATGAGCAATAATGTGATAAAATCAGTTTTAATGCTGTTTAAATCATTTTTATTGTTGATCCAAATGTCTATTTTTCTGTTCCAGCAAGCTAAATTTCAATTTTTTGGTGAAGATAAGAGCTTCTTTGTTAGTATAAAAAAGGGTGAAGGATAAATCTGTTAGAGAAAATTCATAAATCTTGATAAAAAGAAAAAGAAATAGCACAAATGATTTTTTTAGCTTATTAATAGGAAAAAAAGTTTATGAGTGCAAACTATTACATCAATTTGACTGTTGTAGCATTGAATATATCCAACATGGTTTACCAACAACATTGGCTTGTTCTTTAGAAAGATTTACCTTGTTGGAGTAAGAATTCAAGTTTGTGCACCTTTCGGAAAATGTTTGGTAGCGAGCATTGAAATTGAATACACAAACTATGGACCTAAGGAGCCGTTTGGTACGAGGTAATTCAGATAGATTACCGGTTATTTAAATTTAAAATTCCTAGGGCTCACCACATTACTACATTTGACTACAACACATTACCAGTGATTTTTACTTCTTCGATAATCTAAATTACCACCTCGCTAGTAATCAAGATAGCACCCATAAGAGGTATCTCTCCAGAGTATCAATAGCATGAGATGCATTTTGACAAATTTATCCATTCAATCGAATTTTTAAAATATTCATATTTTATTAGAAAATATCATTGTTCAACATCTTCTTGATTTCTTAAAATTGTTTCATGGATATAAACTCCATATATTTTGTCCAAACTCAATTTTTTTTATTTTTACCCTTTTGTTTATATAAAATAATATATTAGTAAAGTTCAACATTTTTTTAGAGTGTTTTAGTACTTTTGTGTTTAACAATTTAAATTATAATTTATGTTACTAGTACTTATCAAATACTATAATGTGATGCTACCAGTAATTTATAAAGTGATAATCTATTTTAATGGTGATATAAATTACCCGATAATAAAAATAGGAATGCACCAAATGGCCCCCTAAAGGATAAATTGGCTTAGGGACAACAGTGAATGGAGGGCAAGCGGTTTGGTAGATCCATGGACAATGAGGGGAGAGGCATGAAGATAGAGCTTGCTATAAGTTAATTCTCCATATAATAATAGTAAGGTCTACATTATCACCTAATGGTGCATAGATTACTCTCAATTGATTCTTCACCCGGTGTGTTGCAGTGATGATAACATTTCACATAGTCATTGAAGAAACATGTTGTGTGCATTTCTTTAGCTTCATGACACTAAATTTCTTGCTATGACTTACATGATAAGCTCATATTTGTTCAGCAGTAGGAAGCTCTTTTTCTACCATATAAACAAAGAAGAATTCCTTGGCTTTTGTGACCAAATTCTTAACTTTAGAAGCCATATTTTGACCATACATTCATTACTTATTTTTATTTTATTTTCATTATGTCATAATATTATCAAGCCTTCCACACTGACTGAGAGATCAAACTATGTGATTTCAAGTTGACAAATTTAAGGAGATTTGATAAAAGCATAAGGGGATTATTAGCCTATTAGGTATCAAGATGATAGTCATTTTCTTTTGTTTTTCCTTTTTTTTCTACTGAGGCTAGCAACCTTCAGAACGCTGAACTAAAAAGTAAATTTTTATGTGAACCAAAAAAAGGAAATTCTTAAGTTATAAACAAGAAGTACCTGCTGCAACATATTCATGAGGCTTCCACCAACGCAGTACTCCAAGACGAGCCATAGATGAGCAGACGTTTCGTACCTGAAAAACCATATCAGATGAGAATTTACTCAGAAGTAAAGCCCAAGTCTTTGAAGGGAGATGCTCAACTAACACAGAAGAATCATGATTGATAATTGACAACAGAGGAATCATTGACCATATTACCAGGAATCAAATTTGAGTATATTTGGATGATCCATCGAGTTAAGCATCCGAACCTACGAAATTGGGCATATAACAAATCTTTAGCTCCATAGCATAATAAATGTAGGGCAATAAAAGCTGTTGACTCTACCAAATCCTAAGCCCCATGCAAACAAACACCATAGACAATTGGATACAAAATCAAAAGAGCATGAAAACATAAACACATTTCCTAATCGGATCTGCCAAGCACTTAAAATTGCCCAAAAATTCAGAAAAAAAATCGACAGCTTCAACACAACAAAATGCGAGTTCAAGATCACTCACTTCTTGAAGGACCTTCGACCGCTGGGACTTGTCCACGCTCTTGATGGCATAGTATTCGATCGTCTTCTTCTTCCTCCCTTTGTACACAGCCTAAAATTCGATCAAAAAGTTAGCAAACTACTCAGCTCGAAATCGATTCGCCAGATCTACCAAATTGCTTCAAAAAAATGCTAAAAAGAAAAACTCAAATAATCGCAGCAGGCAAACAAAACAAAAGAAAAAAAAAGGAAAGGGAATTAGCATACCGAATGCTTTCCGCGGCCAATCGCTTCGTAGACGTGGAACTTGTTCATCTTGATCCGTGGGATTCAAATCACTCCCCAGAAATATCTCGAGGATTAGGGTTTGGAAAAAGAAAAAAGGGAAGGAATTGAGGGACTTGGTCGGTTAATTTTACTTGGGAAGCTTTTAATTTGGTCTTTGTTCTATTTTGGGGGCATATGGGCGGGAAATTTTGCGAAAAGGGGCGAAAATTGAAACTTAAATTACGTTTCAGTGCCTTCACAATGTTTATTATTTATTTTATGGTCCCCAACACGGGGGACGTCACTTATTAAATTGCACCATTGATTTGGAAGAAAATTCAATTTGGGCTGTCCGATTTCGAACCGTTTAAATAGATCACCACTGGGCCAAAGACCTCATGGCCAATTATGCATTTGAAATATGTTATTTTCTAGTGTTAATTAGTCTGATACCATTGAAATAAAAAAAATATTCATTTGCATTGTCTAGTTATTTAGTTGTAAGTAATAATATGATGAGATTTTTTTTTAATCTATTGATATAATCCATTTAAAATTAGTTTTTAGTTGAAAAAAGGAAATTTAAGCATAATATTTTTTTTTCAAATTAGAGTTTTATAACTAATAAATATATTTTATTTGATTAAAAAAATTATTTCTCAAAACGTCTCCTATGATTTTTCTCTATTGCGTCTTTTATTTTCTTCATTTGATTATTATTTTATTTTAGAAGTTGAAGTCACGATCCTGATACATGCAAAATCAGCTCTAGCTACAAAGGTTGCACTAACAAAACATTATTAAGAATTTATATTATACATTTACATAATAAGATTGTTAATTTATAGGGAAAGTCATTTCAGATTTATCAATTAAATATATTTTTAATATTAAATTGTGATTTTTTTACTAATTATGTAGTAATGTATAAATAATATTTTATAAAAAAATTACATGCTTAGCTAAATAATAGATATTTGAATCTATCTAAAATTAATAATAATCTTATACGATTAATTACTTTAATATCTAATTTCCTATTTTTTTCTTACAAATTTCCCTAAAATTTAAAACAATTCTAATTTAATACTAAATATGTTTTCAAATTTTTAGAAGATTAATTAATCATTTAAAAATAGAGAGACATTCAGATAGGTGATGAAAACACAGAAAATAATTTTATCACAGATATGTAACTAAACACATATTAAATATTTCTTTATATGTGTATGTTAATATTTTTTTCTAGTAAAATTCATAAATAATTAAAAAAACTTTTTTAGTGGAGATCTGTGTCGAAAATGTATGCAATATTTAAATTAAAGATGCAAAAATATTTTTCTGACAATTGATAATTTAGTAAATAAAAAATGTTAAAGTGATACATTCAATTTAGAGCCTTTCTATTTAAAGGTGATAATTTGTAAAGTAGAACAAAGGAATTCACAACCCCTTTTTTATAAAGAAAAATATCTTAGTATTCATCCATTTATAAATAGAAAAATTTCATATTTAAAAAAAAGACAATCATGCACCATGCTAGTGTATGTTGGTGTTTTTTTTTTAATCTAGCAATTGACGGCTAGTGAAAATTGGAATCACAATTATACAAACTCATATGCATGAAGGATCATCATGTACTATATTTGTAGCGTATGAGCCCAATGTATATGTTAGGCAATTGAGATAGAGGACGACATATTAAATAAATGTAATCTATAATATCTAAATAATGATAAATTAAAATGATTCGTTAATCTGTTTATGAATATTAAAGTTTTGAAATTTAAAATCATTATAGAAAATATAAATGAGAGATGAAAATGTATGAAAATTATAAAATAAAGATGAAAAAGTAATTATGTGACAATTGATAATTTACTAAATAAATAATGTCATAACGGCATATTCATATTAAAAAAATGCACAATATTTCCACCTCATGCTAGTGCATTTAGGTGCCATATTCTTTAGCATATCTGGATTGATGGTGAAATCATCGATCCATATTCTCACATAAAATTCTTTCCATGATATATAGCTTATATTAATATAATGAGAGTTCGCATAGCTAGTTTTCTACACACATACAGTAAGGGACTTTTTGGTTGGTGGATAGTGATAGAAGGAATAAGAAATTATATTCTTGAGAATATGATGTTTTTTTATTTGTATTTGATTGATCTATTCCACTCTTGTGTTTGGATACAAGAGAATAAAATTATTAATCTTATTAGTATACGATCATTTTACCCTTTTACAATATATTAAAAAATATTTTTTATATTAAAAATTTGCAACTACTTTAATTATAATTATTAATAAATTCTGGTCTATTTTAAAAGCATTAATAATTAATAAAACTTATTAATAAATTTTATTTGGTTAAAATCTAATATTGATAATGGGCTTTACAATTAAAATAGTAAAGTATGTTTTAATTTAGAATATTAGTTCTAGAATCAAAATTATTAATATTACCATTTTCACTAAATATAATCAATAGCATGCAAGTTGATATTTTTTTTAAACTGAAGTATTAATACTAATATGATCACTATAATTGTTAATAATGCTTACTTTATATAATAAAATACTAATAATTACTAAGTACCAAGAACTGATTTTTTTTTAAAAATAAAAAATCGATCAATATAATACAAGTTATTACTTATGTTTTAATTTTAGAGGGACCCAAATTGGAAGAATTTGATAACCCAACTGACAACCTCCCGACTGTAATAAATATGACCTGAAAATTATGCAACTCAACAAATGGACAAATCCTTATTCCAGCTCTGTTTGGTATTTTTGGTAGAATGACTAGATATTCTAGTTGATACTCCAAAACTAAACGGCGCCTAAAAGATTGACACATATGATTGCATATTAAATAAATGTGACACATAGATCTAGATAGTAAGGAAATTAAAATATATCACAATATTTATTGAACTTCTACATTAATAATATTATAGGAAAACAAAATTACTATAAACAATCACAATTATGCATGGACTATATGCATACACATAAGAATCTACCACATAGAATATCCTCCCATGCATGCAATGTAGTGTTTATCAATATACATAATAGTTTTCGTGTAGATATGGGTTTAAGTGGGGGGTGGGGGGGAGAACACCATGTGACCTACATTCATCACCTTTAGAACTAAGATCTATGTTCGAAAAAAAAGCGCTTCAACCTTACTAAAAATAGGAGGGTTCACGGGAAAAATATTAAACCGCCCTGGTTCACCTTGAAAAAACATATTGAAGTTCATGATCTACCTCCTCCTCGTCTATCTCCTGCTACTCGCTGCCCTACTTCTCATCACTGCGCCTGCCGCTCACGCACCCCTCCTGCTCGACAGTGTCCCCTGCTCACTGAAGCGGTCGCATGCTCGCCGATGATGCCAACCTTCTTGCTCATTGAAGCCGCCACATGATCCCACCCCTCCTGCTCGCTCGAGAATGGCAGCCTCCTCATCAACACCGTCCCCTGCTCGTTGAAGTCGTCACATGCTCGTTGATGCTGCCAACCTTCCTCAATGCTGAAGCTGCCCCATGATCGCAGGTGTAGTGCCCTCCTAATATCTTAAATTAGGTATTTTTCCTCTCCTCGTGAATTTAGGGATTTCACCTGAAGAAGGTAAGCATTTGTCTATGATTGATATTTCGCCTTATATGATCAATATTTCAAATAATTACCCATATTTATTATTGTTTTTGTCTCATTGTGACAAAATTCTTTGCATACACATGATCCATATTTCACCTTATAAGCGTATTACCATATATAGTGTTTATGTTGTAGTACTTATCAGCGGCATGCTACTCTAGAAATATGATTTGTTGTTATAGTAGAAGAAATGTCTTAGTTGATTATGATTTATTTCAAGTTCTCCATTGTAAATAAATATATAGAACAATTCATGTGAATAAAATAAATAAGATTTCACTTGCTTATATTTGAAATGTTTTCTTTAGTTTTTAGGCTTTTTTGTGAATAAAATTTCTTCTTTGGTAGATTTCTAATTAATAAAATGTATTCTTTTGTTGTTTATACTTTGAATCTTAGTTGGGGACTCACTTTGCATGTAAATAGTTATACTCCCACACGGACAATTCATTGGACAAGTTATTCAATGATATAGTATGAGCTTTCCCAGATTCAATGTTGCCAATTATCATAAAATTGCAGTTTGGATCCCTTGAATTTATAGTTTGGATCCAACCTTGTGTACAAGATGGTTAGACTTATTTTTAAAAAAAAATAGATTGCACTATAGTGATGATCATTCGAGGTGTAGATCCAAAGACTCCAAACCATACATACGAGGTGCAGGTCGAACTTTTTGGAAAGGACTTCCCTGACCAAATCTGGGTTTGTGATGATCGCTCGAGGTGTAGGTCCAAAGACTCCAAAAAATACATACGAAATTTCGCCTACCGTGAGAAAACGAGGTGAATTGGCCAAAATCATGAACTACAAACTCAAAAAGGTACATTATATTAAATCAATAATCTGAAAGAACTTAATCCAGAGCCGGATTCAACGAAACATCTTATTGCCTATGGGTTCTTGATCATGACAGGGAAATGATAAAGACATCTTAGTTTCAATTTCAACCTCAAGATGATCCAAGAAAACCATTTTGCTGAACTGCAAAAACTTCCATCTTCTTTAATAAAGGAAAACTAAATCTCTATGTATTTTATAATCATAAGATTCTTGGACACAAAGAGACTATTATGAAACATAAAAACATTACTGTAATGGGCCTTCTACAAAGGCATCCATTCTCTTTTATAAATAGTGCATTTTGGTAAAATGGAAACTAGTTGAAGGTGTCAATGAGGAGGCTGCCATTCTCGAGCGAGCGGGAGGGTGGGATTATGCGGCGGCTTCAACGAACAGGAAGGTTGGCATCATTGGCGAGCATGCAACGAGAGGGTGCATCGAGCGGGAGGTGCCGCAATGAAAAGTAGAGCAGCGAGCAACAGGAGGTAGACGAGGAGGTAGATCATGTGTGTGCCCTAGGTTTGAGGGAGGCGAAAGGTCTACGGGAGAGTGAGTAGGAGTTCTCCAAAGGGAAGTCGCCGGATCGTTGGCCGGAGAGGTGTTGGCGGCCGCTGCGGTGCGAGAAGAGGCTCGTGGAGGTGACGGCGGTAGGAGATAGACGGGGAGGTAGACGAGGAGGTAGATCGTGTGTGCCTTAGGTTCACAATGAGAGAAATTTTCTTCAATATATTTTTTTCAAGGTGAACCGGAGTGGTTTTTAGTCAGGTTCAAGCACTTCTTTTTCGAACATAGATCTTAGATTCAATAAATAAGGGACACCCTCATTAAAACGTATAGGTGATTTGCGAAGGAACCCAATAAAACTAAGGATGAATCCCTTAGTTCACCGATGGCCATCATCCCCATGCGATACATTCAATCACAAACATTAATGTCTTTTAAATTATTATTACTTGTTAGGCTAGGTTCACATGAAAGTCTCGGGTGGTGTTCATCGATCGAACATGGTCGGTTCGAGGTTGTGCAAACCGTTTTGCAGTGGAAATATGAACTGTGTTTAGGGTGACAAGGTATGTTTTAGTTATAGGGTTTTCTTTATTATTTTCTCCGGGGAAGACATGGGTCGCATCAGAGAGCGACACGATCCATTTCTTGTTTTTAATATAGGATCCCGATAGCGTGGCCCATATCAATGAGGCACGCAGACTATTTTGCTCAAGATGAGTTGTTGCGGTCACAGTGGCCCATGTCAATGGTTGACATGATCGTGCTTCCGCGAACACGGACCGTGTCCATGTGACACATGGTCCATTCTTGGCGATTTGAATTTTAATTATTTTTCATTGATGGACACGAACCACGTCAAAAGTCAACATGGGCCATCCTCAACGTTTTTCACGTGGGTATCTGAAGATGTGGACCATGTCACAGGAAACACAGCCCTGTCCAGGTGTGTGTTATGCATTTTAATTATTATCTTGAAGGTCAATCATATATGAGAAACTCTCGAATATCAAGAACAATAGAAATGCTAATAACAAATAATTAATCTATGAAAGACTTTTTTCAATAATCTTTAACGATAATTGATCCTCTTTAATGATCCTAATTATTTACCTTTTTCACGAAGTGTTATCCTTATCCGTTCTTCATCCTATGTCGTCTTCCCCATTCTTCCTTTGCAAAAGACTCTCTTCTTTCTCCTCCATGTGTCTCTTGTCTTCATCGACCTCTCCTGGTACATATCCCAAGCTTGAAGGAGAGGGTTCTAGGAGACATAAAATGTCCATGCCCTTAGCAAAGAAAGAGAGAGAGAGAGAGAGAGAGAGAGAGAGAGAGGGAGGGGGGAGAGAAAAGGGAGAAATAAAATTACACGGTGGATGGGCATATGATGTATGCATATTATAACATATTTTTAGGCTTGCATTAGGCATAATTTTGGGTCATTTTGACATAGCATGCAACAACTCTTCAACTCCAAAATCTACTCATGTTCGATGTTCATTGATGCGAAGTTAAGATAGAAAAATGACCACATGTTAGAGTGTTAAGCTAGGGTCAAGCTTCTGTAAAAGTTGTCTTCACTTCAAATTTTAATATTTATAAACCTAGCACATTCCTGTCACCACAAGTATACGGCAATCGTTGAGTACTTTAGGTATCGATCTATAGGAAACTTCATTTTCACGTCTCTGTTTCCACTTTTCCTCAGTCAAGCTCTTGCGGTTAGGGCTTGACACTATAGGTCCACGCCCAGCCAGAATAGGTGAGGGTAATCAATTGAAAAGAGAAATAAGTTTTTTTTTTATTTTTAAAATAGAAATTGCAGAAATTAAAAGAAAGATAATTCCAATGATGAGAGAACACCAGAACCTTGGGTTCACCTCTGAATCTCATCCGTCCGCTCTTTGACATGAACTTATATGAAGTCGCCTAGGCCCTTACACCACGGGTCAAGGCAACTCTGCTCTCGTTGTGATTGCTCTACCTTTCACCTTTCCGCTCTCGCTGTTAAGGCTCAAAGCTTGACCAAATATAATCTAGCCATAGTCACACACTCTCTCTCTCTCTCTCTCTCTAGGAGGAGAGCTCACCATCTTAAATCCCGATAAAAAATATAAATCTTGACACCCAAGTTCTAGAGGGATACCGCCTCTCAGCATGCACTGACCTCTTTTCCAAGGAGGACCTAAAGGTTCAGCTAGATAGCTTTCTTAGGTCGGAGCATCATCCTGCTCTCGCAACGGTAACCTAATCAGCAAGCCCCACTCTCGTGGCGTATACTCGCGGGGCCGACTAAGAGAATTGTTCCCCAAGTTACCTATCAAGCCTCCCTCAAGGTCAAGGCAACTCAGTTCCCCTCTCAATCTAAATATATAAATCAATTCAAGATTATTGTTGCTTGCTCTGGGTCAAGCTCAAGAGGTAGGGCAAACTCTCACCTATCCCCTAATTCAGAAGGCATAACTTGGACTAAGGTTCCACCAAACTTCATCATTAGCCTCTTGGCTCATTGTGTGAAGGTGGATACACTATAAGGTCCTTACAGACATTGCACACTTGGGAAGAACCAAATAGATCAACAAAAAAACATAAAACATACAAAACCTTACATATGATTCAACACACGAGATCAAGTAGGCGATATAGAAGATGTAATTCAAAACATTTTAGAGCATAATGGATAGAACAGAGGTTCCCCAGGATTCCGATGATAAGAGTCTAGTCAGACATCTTGGGGCCAACAGTTACAAAATAAGAAAAGTGTTTAGCCAACATAGTTCACCGGAATAAAAAATAAGCACAAAAAATAATCAGCTTCGACGTCCGTCATCCTCCCCTTTGGTTCTGTTTTGCGACTTCTCCTTTTAAAGAGTCTTCAGCCTTGCGCCACAAATCGTGCTCTTGACTGGAAGATAGACTTCCAAAACTAACTCCAAGATCTTGGCCCAAGCTGTTATGACAGGTAAGATCTCGGCCGTTATTGCAAATAAAATCTTGACCTGAGCTGTTATGGCAAAAAAGATCTCGGCTCTGGGCTATTATAACAAGTAACATATGGGTGGTTATATCAAGTAAGGTCTGTGTTGTTATGGAAGTTATCTTGGACTGTTATGGCAGTTATCCTGGGTTGTTATGATAGTTATCCTGGCCCCTCAACTGCAACAAAAAAGGAAAGAATTTCAAATGTTCAAATCACATAAATCATGAAAATAAGTTAAAATCATTCTTAAATTAGTTTAGAATCCCAAAATTCAAATATAGTAATGTTGAATATTAAAAATGCAGAAAATGGATATAAATCAGCAGATAATTTTTACAAAATATAGCTCAGGGCAATCTTTTTGGAGGTTGAGTCAACCTATTTATGTATACCTTTTCCTGTCATCATTCATTTTGCACAAAACCAGTTGGAGAGGGTAATGACAGGCTTGAAGAGGCTCAACACCGAAAAGGAATTCATGCACAACACCAAGGATCGAGAATTGAAAGTTTCATGGGTCGTTATATGGAATTACGACAGTGACAAAGGCCCTGTGAAGCTACATCAGAGTGGACCATGACAAGCATAACGAATCGTGACATGCAAGGTCACTGCCATAACTAGTGGAGTAATGATTGCGCCAGCAATGCAATATTCAACATTCAACTCATCATGGGTCGTTACTAGCATCATGGGTCATAATGAAGGACTTAACGGGGCATAACAGGCGGTCACAACGTGGACATCGTTGAACAACATTGAAGGATGGATATGTTACGGGTCGTAAGGTCCATCATTGACTGTGAGAAAAAGAATTCACAAAGTCCAAACCTGATGAACAACCAAATTATGGGTCATGATATGTCATCACGGGTCGTAACGACTTGAGTTTATACAGAACACTTGTATTTATGGGATGTGAGACGGGGTTACCTGTTGTGACATATTTGTGGACTTAAATCCTTGAGAGATTCTGATGAAATTTGAAGTCCATATGGATTTCTATCAATCTTACATCCTTCGGGAATAATTTAAAAGGTATTTATGAAGGTCTGGGAAGTGTTTCTACAATGTTTTGTCTAGACATCGATTGAGAAATGAATTTTAAATGAAAGGTCCACACGCAAGCAACCACATCAATGCCAAACCCTAGGGAACCTTGAGTGGAGGTTGAGGAGTATAAGAAGATTTTCTAGAGACCTGAGGAGGTATGCTAGGAGCCATCAATTGAAGCTTACACGCCAAGAATGAAGGAGCACTCCGAAGGGTATTGAGGAGAAGCAAGAGCGGTACACTCATTAAGAAGATCGTTCAACATCTGTTCAAAATCCAAAAGAGCATATCGTTAGTCTATTTTCTGTTGGGATGAATTTACTTTGATTTTAAATGATTTATTCAAGATATTGTTTGTAATAGTTTAATTGCAGGATTCAAACATGTAAACCTTCGCAGCTTTCGTTATAAATTTTAGTTGGTTTCTTCATGAACATGATTGCATGTGATTGTTTTTGGAGAGTCTATATTGATCATTGATTGTGTAGTGTGGTCGATACTTTATTGCAATCCATATATTGCACTATTGATCTGTTAAAGATAATTTAGTTTGTGGTCTGGTGATGACAAGGAATTTACTCTCTATTTTCCTTTGCAAAGACTACACTTTTTTCACGAAATTATGTATCATTTACATACATTGCTACAACATCTTATGTCTTTTGCATCATTTGGAATTCCCTGGGCTCAAATACACATTTTCACCCTAATAATCATTTTTAGTAAAGATTTGAATGATTTATGCCTGATTTTTTCTGCAGATATTTACCCGAGGACAAGCAACATGTGTGCTGGAAGCTATACATGGGGGCACCTGCGCTGAAGACCGGACCTGGGGGTATCTGCTGCCACTACCTACGAAAACTCACTAGAAGACAAAATGCGAAACAAAATCTACAGATTCCTTTATCTGCTGTTGTGGTCCGAACGAGGAAGGTTCCTTGGCGGTTTCAAGGAATATTAGCAGGTTTGTGCAAATGACAAGTGGCATCCAAGTATTGGGGAGAAGGAAGAGGATAAAAGGCGAAATGGAGGGAGAAGAAAGGGTTCCGTTCTGCATCCGCGAGGAGACATCGAGTGGAGCCGCCATTGTTGTAGGGAGAAGAACCAGAGCAGAGGAAGGGGAGTTTTCGTGCTGGGATTCGAGTATCATTGGTTTTATGCTTAGTGATTTCTGTTTGTGTTAATTTTTCGATGATGAACTCGTGTATGATGACGTTTGTGATGTGTTTGATGGCTGTTAGAGGCTAAATGATTAGGCCTGGACATGGGATGATTTGAGAACACTACTTGCTATATGAACTTATCTTCTAATGCATATGTTTCTATTCGACTTTTCAATCTTTCCTTTGCATTGTATGATTTGTATATGTGCTGATTTTGATGTTGTGGACTGCTCACTATCTACTCCTTGGACGGTTGAGACCGAGAGGGAGAACCCATTCCATTGAGGAGATATGGAGTGCAATCCTCACTTATGATACTTTGCATGTGTGTGCTTTGATGTTGTGAGCTGCTCATTGCTCTATCTTTAGTGAATGGTTGAAACCAAGAGGGAGAACTTTTCATTGGGTAAGAGTAATGTGTAGATCATATTCATGATACTTTGTATGTGTGTGCTTTGATGTGGAGAGCTACTCGTTGCCTTATCTTTGTTGGAAGGTTGAGACCGAGAGGGAGAACCTTCTCTATTGAGAAGAATTAATGTGTAGTTCCCATTCTAGGTATTGTGTGTGTGATTGGCTTTAATGCTATGTGCTATTTGCTATTATTATCTTTGGTGGAAGGTTGAGACCAAGAGGGAGAACTTGCTCCATTGAAGGGAAGTAATAGCTAGTTCATATCTTTGTTATCTTGTAGTTGGAATCTCGTTCATATTCCTTTAATAAGGGGTTGAGACCGAGAGGGAGAACCCTTTGTCTAAGGTATTTGTATGAGGCTGAGAGGTTCCCATAAGCACCCAGGATTGATTGGAGAGGGGTTATCCATAGCATCGAGAGATTGCATGTGAGAAGCCTTTAGGGATTTAAGTTCAAGCCTTGATTGCGAGAGTAGCTAGGTTTGATTTCTTAATGTCTCAGGTCGACTTTATTAGAGTTCCATGTGTTCATTGGCAAAATAGGATTCAAAAATGATTCCCATGTCCTGGTTGTTTTTCATATTCAAGTGATTTGATTTCCCTTCGTATTGGTTCTATTTCTATCTACCTTAAATCTAAAACCCAAAAAAATATTTACTTTATCTTTCTTTTCAGATTTTAGTCCTAGTCTACCTAAATTTCTGCACAAAAGATATCTCTCTTTGATTTCGATTCATGGTAGAGTAGAGTAATTGCATTGTGAAATTCTAATTTTCTGTGGATTCGACCCTAAAATACCACAAGGATAACCGTATACTTGCGGTTTGAGTTGTATGTTTAGGTTAATTTTTAAGACTTGTTGATATCCTGATTTTTGTCTAGGTGCCCCAGGTCCAGAAAACTTAGTACCACCTTCATTTTCGACACACAAACTTTTGCTCATCAAGTTTTTGGCACCGTTGCCGGGGAAATTTTGATTTTTCACATTCAATTCTTTATTTGGTACCGAGCTAAATCATTCACTATCATTGTTTATATCCGAGTATCATTGTTTATAACTCATTTTTCTCCTTTTAATCTGATTTCTTTTTCTTTTTTTGCAGTTAGTTCTTTTATATTTTTGCTTAACCTCAGTCTTCGACATTATTAATAGATATTGCACTTATCTCTAACTATGTATGCCAAGCTCTAGTAGTGCAGAAGACAAATTGGGAGATTGATCTTGAAGTGGAGAGAAATTTCAGCATAAGAAGGACACATAGAGAATTGAGAAGAAGAGCTTAGGTGGCTAGACAATATATTGAGATGGAAATCCAGATGCAAATAGACCTTTGCAAGAGTTTTGCACGCCCCACAGCTATTGGATTGAATTCAGGCATAGCATACTAGGCCAACTATTAATGCAAACAATTTCCAACTGAACCCAACTCTCATTGTGGTACTTGGACATAATCAGTTTGGGGGATTACCAATAGAAGATCCTAATTAGCACTTGAGCACATTCCTGGAGATATGTGATACATTTAAATGCAATGATGTATCAAGTGATGCAATCAGGCTCGGACTATTCCCATTTTCCCTAAGAGACTGAGCTAAAACCTGAGACAATTAGAACTTGGGATAAGCTGATAGCTATTTTTCTATCAAGATTCTTCCCTCCTGAAAAGATAGTAACAATGAGGAATCAGATTACATCCTTTCTGTAGTGGGAGAATGAGACTATCTATGAGGCTTGGGAGAGATTTAAAGACATGCTGAGAAGCTGCCCCCATCATGGATTTCAGAAATGGATGGTGGTTCATACTTTCTATAGTGGACTAGCTCCTGCTAGCAAGAGTATTCTTTAGACTCGGTAGTTGGGGGCAGGTTCATGGCCAAAAAACTCAGCAGCTGGGGGCAGGTTCATGGCCAAAAACACTGATGAAGGTTACAGACTCATAGAGGAGGTCACTATGAATCACCACAATTGGATGTAAGACAGGGCGAATAGACAGAAACCCCAAGCAAGTACCAGTTCAGAACTTGGGAGTTGGGATCATATTTCAGCTAACTTGAGGAAATGGTACAAAGGGCTTTTGCCAAGAGTAATCAAAATCAGAGCAACAACACACCTAATTTGAGAGTATTTGCTGTTGAAGCTGCCCTTGGCTACAATCAAGCTACCCCACCTGGTGTGACAGATGTGGATCACCATACCACATGACCTTGAACTGTAGTTCTCTATAGTATAATGTATAAGAAGTTTCTGAAGAACAAATGAATGCATTAAGACCTTATGGTCAAAATCAACAGTTGAGGACTAGGAATCCTCAATCTTATAACCAACATTATCAACAAGGTCCCCCTTGGATCAAGACACATCCCAACTTATCCTATAAAGGGCAGCATTTCCAACAACCTCTAGGACAAACTCAACATTACAAGGCTACAGTGCAGATACCCCCGCCTCAGGCAAACCCACAGAGATACCTATCATCACCCATCATGCAACCACAACAAGCAGTTCCTGCTCAAGAAAAGTCTAACTTAGAGATGATGCTTGAGAATATGATGAAGCAACAAGAAGAATTCAACAGGCAAATGTCATTAAAAATGGAAGGACTAGCTGCTCATAACAAAATCCTGGAGAATCAGATTGCTCAACAAGCTAACCTAATCTCTAGACCACCTGGAATGTTTCTTGGACAGGCAGAGTCTAATCCCAAAGAGCATTGTTAAGATGTAACCCTTCGAAGTGGAAAGCAGTTGGAGCCACCATCAAAGATATTAGACACCAGCCCAGAAGAACCTGAGATAATCTGTTCACCAAAAGTGGACCCAAAAGTCTTGCCTGAAACTCATGAGCCACAACAAGTCATGACAGAGACACCCACTGAATTGTGCATCGAGAATAAACCTATAGACCTAAGTATTTCACCTTTTCCACAAAGATTGATGAAAGTCCATAATGATCAACAGTTCACAAGATTTTTAGACATCCTGAGAAAATTACATTTGAATGTGCCATTTGTCAAAGCACTACAGCAAATGCCTGCTTATTCTAAGCTCTTGAAAGATATTTTATCGAAGAAGAGAAGAATGTTGAATTTAGGATCCCGAGATTATTTTGATGATCACAAATTTATAAGGAAACTTAGTTTGAACTAATGAACCTATTGAGCTGATTTTTGAAACAGGATATTCAGGTTCAGAATGTGAAAGGTCGACCAAAGTTAAAGAACGAACGACCTATGCGCATGGAATACATATCAGAAGAAATCTATGTGCGTAGTGGTCGTCCTAAGCATATGAAGTGGTCGACCAACATTGAAGGAGAATGCATGTAAAGAGGAGTCAAAGGCTAAACGGTCGACCAAATATATGAAGAGGACGACCAAAGAGAAGGGCTTAACTGGAGAGGTCGCCCGATAAAGAGCAGTGGGCGACCGAAGATATCACACTTACAACCGAAGGATGGACAACGGGCGGTCCAAGGAGAAGTGGACGCTCAGTGAAGACTTAGTCGAAGAAGGGTCTTGGTTAAGCAAAGGAGAGGTTGTCCGAGGTTGAAGAACGGACGACCGAAGAACTAAGGATGAAGGCAATGGACGTCCAAAGGGCTCAGAGTGGAGACAGTGGACGACCAGAATATTGCCAAGGCTGGAGTGGACATCCGAAGGCTTTAAGTGTAGAAGGAGCGGACGACGAAGGCAGATGGCAGACCGGAGAGTGGTCGACCGAAGATGAAGTATGGACGACCGATGGACATCAGGAGAAGACAAAGGTAGTCCGGAGTCTTATTGAGAAGATAAGCGGGCATCCAGGAGTTTGTCAGAACTGATGGAGGCTGGAGATCTGACAACCGCAGGATGGGCAGAACACCGTCGGTCGTCCGAAGGCTGAAGAGATAGAGTAGCGGTCGACCAGGATATCTGACAGGAGAATGGATGGACGTCCAAGGAATCTTGCGACGTGTCAGTGGACGTCTGGAGAATGTTAGGAGAAGAGAGCGGACGTCCAAAGATTTTAGTGGAAATGAGCGGATGTCCGAGACCTGTCAGATGAAGCTTTGGTGGACGTCCGAGGATCTCATTGGGAAGTGAACGAACGACCAAAGTACTGACAGAGGACGAAGCAGATGTCCGAGGATCTCAGTGTAGATGAGCGGACGCCCGAAGTATCCATTAGGAGGAACTGTGTATGCCTGAAGGATTAAGGAGGAATCAGTGGGCGACTACAGGTGTGCCAGAGGGGTTGACACAAGTCAAGTCGGTCGACCGA
>LTAE01000553.1:51052-63083 GCA_001647135.1 Pontederia paniculata
TATATATATATATATATATATATATATATATATATATATATTATGGAGTTTCCCAAAATGTCATGCTCTCCTTCTTGCTACTCTCTCCTTTAATATAAAGATTTGTGTATGGCAAAAACAACTGATTTGTTAGTAAGAAAATAATGGTCTTTTTAAGTTTGTTAAGCCTTCGAGTAAACTCTTAAGTCAGCAAAATAAATCAAAATAGACATAGAATATTATATGACACAAACTCTTAGAATCTAATAATAAAATTCATGAGTCTATATAACTTTTCATCTTAAACAATAATTTTTTAAAAAAATTAACTATTTTTTTAGTGTTTAAGAATTAAGTTCACAAAAAAAAAAATCAATGAATTGAAATAGTGATTTTTATACATTTTTTATATGCTAAAGGAAACAATCTACTATGTTGATAGCATATTTATTATTTTTATCGTTGTATTTATTTGATACATAAACTTTTGAACTTGCCAATACAGTTTTACAAAAAGCTCTAATGCCTTCAAAGTACCCCTTCGGTGTGTTTTGGATGTAGAATTGGACCGATAACCGGCTCCAGTTTCACTCGGGTTCCATCTAGTCTCCCAAACGACGTGACATTTTGGAAAACTGAGCATGAAATCCAAACATGAAACCCTGAGTCATCTGACCGGTGTTCCATGCTGCGGCTTAGTAGGAATTGTCGGTTCATGCTCCAACTTTCAATTATTTGTTACGTAGTTTTTTTTTTACTTTCTTTTCTATTTTTTACTCAACTTTTAATTTTAATTATTAAGTTTTATTTTTATACTAACTTAATAATGTAATTATAAAACTATTAACTATCTCATTATATTTTTTAACTACTATTTTTAATTATTTTTATGATATTTTTATTAATTTAAATATGCTATTAAAATATGTTTCATAAATTATTTAATCATTTTATATTATTTAAATTTATTTCGTAAGAAATAATTTATTATCTTATATTTAATTTATAATATCCTATTATTTATTAGTATAATTATTAGTTATTTAAAAAACATTTTTATAAAAATATTATTTTTAAAATATTAGTTTGTGAGATTAATTTTATATTAATTGTTGTTTTAAATAATTTTTATCGATATATTTTACAAAAAATATTTTTTATAAAAATATTAATTAGTAACATTAATTTTATATTACTTAATATAATTTTTAAATTCAACAAAATATTATCTTTAATAAAAATATATTTTATATCTACGGTTCCCATTTTTTATCCAAACACCTCTATAATTTATTTATAATCATTATATTTTAGTTCATCCAAACATAATTAGAACTAGTCTATCAAATTAAACTATTTATTAAAAACTCAAGAATCTCGCGATTCCGTTTTCAAACGCTACCCTTAGCTAACAAAGGTGATGGCCAATGACTTGAGGTAACTAGGTGCGTCACCTAGGCCTGTTTGGTATGAGATTAAAGGAATAACACTTCAATTTCATGATTCTTACCAAATAGAAGGAGAATAGGAATAAAAAAAAATAAAGAAGAGACGATGCATTAAATGCTATCCCATGCTTTGGAATATGTAAAACTAGGAGTAGCTTTCCAGCTTGTGCAAGCTGCCCCCACCAATTTTTTAATAGTTAAAAAAGAAATTTTAACTGAAATTTTAAATTAATTATTTTAATTTAATAAAATGTTAATTATTTATTATTTAAGTGACTATATATTTTTCAAACATATAATTACGATGATTTTATAATTATTATTTATTTTTTTCATATTATTTAATTAATTTAACATCAAATTAGCAATGTATAATGATAATTAATTACATATCATATTAACATTATATATATTAATATAATTATATATGATATAAAAGTGTAAAAGTAATAAATAATATATATATATATTATATTATAAAGTGCTATTTTTATAATTATTTTAATAAATATATAAGTTTAACGTTTTCTATTCTTATTTCAACCAAACATTTGTTTAAAATTTCACATCATTCTTAATTTAAGAATATTAAATTTTTAAATCAAACAGGCCTGGGTGCCCTCAAGTGACTTGGGGAAAGCGCATCCGACGAGGCACCCAAAAGTGTCAAGACATTCTTAAGGGTAGCATTTAGAGAGAGAACCGGGGGTTCTCCGGGTTCCACTGAATAGATTGATTTGATATATTAGTTCTAACTGTGTTTGGATGAACTAATGATGTTAAGTTCTAGGGGGTGTTTGGATGAACCATGTGAGAACTCAAAAATATATAATTATCTTTTAGGTAAATAAATTAATTTAAAATAAAAATAATAATATTAATTTGTGACATAAAAAAATATTTTCAGTAAATCTTTAGTATTACAAAATATTTAAAAATTATATTATTAACTTAGTATAAGATTAATATATGACATTTAAAATAAACGTTAATAATTTTAATTAGAAGATATTGAGTTAATACTTTTAAAAAATATTAATCATCTTAATAAACATTAATAATATTAATAAATGTTAACAATCTTAATAATGTTCATAATTTTATACATTAATAGTAAACTAATAAAATTAAACGTTATTAATTTTAAAAGTTAATAACGTATATATCATTAAGTTTTAACTATTATATTATTAACTTAGTATAAAATTATAATATAATATTTAAAATAAATATTAATAATTTAAATTAGAAGATAATGCATTAATAATTGAAGGTAAATAAATTAAATATGAATGTAAAGCGTTAAATTAAAAGGTCATGCATTAATAATTTAAATATTAATAATCTTAATAAACGTTAATAATTTTAATAAATGTTAAACTCTTAATAAATGTTAATAATTTTATACGTTAATAATAAACTACTAAAATTAAACGTTACTAATTTTAATTTAAAAGTTAATAACGTGAATATCATTAACTTTTAATTTTATACTTAATAAATGTACTGTAATAAATTTAAAGTAAAGTATATATACGTTAATATTAGTATCATTAACTTTTAAAATAAAATTAATAACATTTAATTTTATTAGTTTATGATTAAAATTTAACGTTTATTATTAAGATATTATATAAAATATTTTATTAAACTTACACTAAAAATAAATTAAAATAATAATATATAGTTAATGTAAAATTAAAATTTAACACTTAAGATTAAATGTTAATATTTTAAATGAAAAAGAAAAGTTAAAATAAATTAAAAAGAAAAAGGAAAGTAGGAGAAGAAAGAATAAATGAAAAGAAAAAAGAAAATGTCAAAGCAAAAACGCGTCAAGGGAAAAAAAGGAAAAAAAAAGGGCAGCAGGTGGAACCGTCAGGTTCCTGCTGCAAGCAAGAACCTGGACCACCAGAATCAAGATCACGTGACCCTTGGTTCTGGTGTCATGGTTCCACCTCGGATTCTGCCGCGAGGTTCGCGTTTGGCAGAACCCGGTGGAGCCAGACCCAGGTTCCACCTGAGATTCTGATCCCAAAGGCAACCAAGGTGCCTCGAGTACGCTAATTCCAATAGATATTATGCAAAGAGAAAAAGAATGCCCTAGTTTTTTTTCTAGTGAAGTATATAGGAAGAGAGAGGAACAAGAAAATGGTTTATTGATGGGACATCAATCATTAATGATTCTAAATTGTGTCAAAGGCATACTATCTATGTATGGATAATCATAAGAAAAAAAAATTCATCATTATCTCAAATGGTAAGGCGAATGGTTAGCAACAGGAAAAGCAAAAAAAAAAAAAATAGTACGCATGCAACTAGAGGCGAACTTTTGACCTCGGAGTTCATGAGTACAAAATATAAGTTTTTCAATAATAATATTAATAAAAAAGTAAGTAGAATAAAAAAACTAAAAGCTAATAATTAAAATAACCATTTATCAGACATTTAAAATTGTTTAATTTAAGGTCAATAAAATTATTCTAATTTTAAGTTTAGAAGAATTGATTATTGCATATTAACTTTAGAATTTAATGCTTCTCTTCTACTTCTCAATATAGTTTTTTTTTGTGTGTTAGAAGGAGAAATGAATTTTGACGAAGAAAAAAATATAAAAATGAGAGAGAGAGAGAGAGAGAGAGAGAGAGAGAGAGAGAGAGAGAGCAAGTGGTGACCACACAACAACATAAGATGAGAAATGTGAATTTATGGGTTGGGGGGAAAGAAAAAATATGTTTCTTAATCCATAGAGAGAGGTTATTTTAAATTTTTTTCATTTTGAAGAAGTTTTAAATGAGGTTAAATTGTTGAAATATAGTTGCTCATATTAATTATTGCATACCTAATCATTATAATCCTAAATTTTAATGGGTCAACTGAACCCACAGTCGCTTGTACGTGTAGGTTTGCCCCCGTGTGTGTCATGGGTTATTTTTGTGACCCGCTAAAACATTGCCGCACGTCGGGACAAGCATCAGCGTCATAGCTTTGCACCGCACCCTGCCACGACACGCCGTTTTCATGGACCATGCCCACTTTTGCCAAGGGACATCAAATGAACGCTCCCAAATTATCTTTTTTGCTGTCTTAGGATTTCCATATATTTTAGGCCCGTTTCATGGGATTTCATCAATGTTTCATATGATGCCAACTAGTGGCCTAGAATAAGCATGTTACAGTAAAATTGCACCCCCTGGCTAGTCCTCCATACCACTCTACCCCCCTTG
Source organism: Pontederia paniculata (assembly GCA_001647135.1). Lineage (NCBI taxonomy): Eukaryota > Viridiplantae > Streptophyta > Magnoliopsida > Commelinales > Pontederiaceae > Pontederia > Pontederia paniculata. The sequence continues at coordinate 55,707 of LTAE01000553.1, forward strand.
GTCTGCTGTATGTTGTAGGGGAAGCATTCAATCCCTACACCCATTGTAATCATTTTCCTGCTTTAATGAAAACTAGTCAATTTCCTTGAATCGTTCACATTTTCTGATATGCATGCCTCAATAGCGGAATTGGAACTCCGCATTGTGACCAAACTCTCTAAGACTCCCTCCGTGTAGACTGTGCCTCCGTCTTGGAGCCAAGCCAAGCATTTGCCTTCGTGCCCCTTCGGAACGTTGCCGCTCAAGTTTTTGTCTTGACGTCCTGCGCAAGACATCCTGCACGTCACCGCCCCGTCGATGCCTCATGTTCCATTGGATCATTGCCATTCAAGTGCCCGTCTTGACACCCCGTGCAAGACGTCCACACATCATTGCTCCGTCGGTGCCCAGCGATCCATCGAAACGTTGATGCTCAAGCGCCCGCTCAAGCGTCACCACATCAGCTCCGTGTCCTATCAGAGAAGTGCTCGTTCGAGTGCCTGCCAAGCGCCACTCAAGTGTTGCCGCACAGGTGCTACCAAGCGCGGGTCACGACGCTCCGCACAAGACCCTCCTCACGACCCCGCTATGCGGCCTCATCATGCCCCAAGACTTTTGTTGCTCACATACTCAAACCCACTCATCTAGGCTTGTCTAGACACTCTACTCGTTTAAATGCCGCATGTGGCCGTGTTCCCACAAACGCCTCGTGATAAATGGTATCAGAGCAACTTTGTTGGGATTTTTTTGAGTTGCAATGATGGGTTCCAATTCAGACGTGTTGAATGACCGGAGAAGCAAGACAAAGCCCATGCACTGCCCGCCCTAGAGCGTGGCCATGTGAGGTCCAAGGACACCCTATCTGCCTTGGAAAATCAGTTGGCCCGACTAGTCATGGAGATGGAGACTCTCAAGGATCACGTCATCTCCCAAGAATCGCTCAACATTCAGGATGTGCAAAGCGAAGTCACTTCGCTCTACGCCCGTGTGGAGACCATGGAGGCGACGATAATGAATCTGAGGCAATCAAAGGACGATCAACTAGTTGCCATGCGAGATGCACTCAAGGAGGAGTTTGACAACAAGCCGAAGTTGCTCGAACATCGCTCTAACAAGCGATCATGGGATTTGCGCCAACTCTTCCCTGGATCGATGACCCATTGATGTTTCGAGGCCACGTCCCTAAAGAGGCGAACGATCAGCCAAGGAATCAAGAAATTGCTTTGGAATATCCGGTGCTACTTGGAAGCTCGAGTCATTACATCGGAAGAGAGGATGGTACTTAACACATCCTTCTTCTTGTAAGATGCAGCCAACCTCTAGTACCGTTGCATTTGCGAGGACGTTGATCGCAGCGACATGGACCAGATCGAGATGTGGAGGAATTCTGTGAAGCGCTCAACAGTCACTTCTTCCTCTCAAACTTGGACTTGGAGGAGAACATGGCATTGTTCCGTCTCCAACAAAAGGGATCTCTGAAGGAGTACGTCAAGGAGTTCTTCGAGCTGCACCTTCATAATCCCCGAGTTGACGAGCAAATCCTCCGAGCAGGATTCGTCAACGGGCTCAGGACGAGCAAATCAAGGTGCCACCTGGGAAGAAGTCATTCAACCAGGACAAGCCGAAGTCCAAACTGCCAAGTCCTTGCTACATCTGCGATAGATCACATTGGATGTGGTACTGTCCAAAGTATTTGTCAATGCTATGGTCATTGCGGGAAGGAAGAAAGAAGAGGAGGAGCATCCTACGTCGTCCAAGTGCCTAGGAGCCATGCATGTCCTCACTTCCGTGTCGACTTCACCGACACCCAACGAAGGAGATATTCTCTTCACCAAGGTGAAGGTGAATGGGAAAGAACTCGAGGACCTCATCGACACTATAGCTTAGAGTGCGATTAAGATGATCAATTTTTCACTCTCGGAAGATCAGGCGAAGTTAGTGAACTCACGTGTTGTGCCGACCTTAGTCGTCGCCCAAGACATCTCGATGTCTCTTGGCAAATGGTCTGGACCTGCCATCCTGATTGTCATCCCGATGGACAACCACGACCTCATGGTTGGACTGAACTTCCTCGATCGCATCCCCGCGTTGGTCGAGCCACTCACAAATTCTTTGGTGATCAAAGACACAAGGAGCTCCTGCATTATCCCTCTCTAGCGAGAAGAAAAGTGCTATGTCCAAGGCACTCTCATCCATGCAACGCATCCCTAGTGCGCCCAAGTCGTTCCACTAGAAATCACCAACGTTTCGATGAGTTCCCAAGCGCCCAACATCGAAACCAGGCGACTCAAAGCCTTCAACCACGACTCCATCTATAGGAAAGAAAGATCGAGGCAAGGCCACATCCACTGGTGGCAAGTCTAGAAGCACACCCTCATCATGTCCTCGACCAACTCCAAAGAAGCCAAAGGATCCTAAAGCTCCGGACATTGAGCGAAAGGATGCCGAAGAATCGAGCGACAAGTTCCAAGTGGGGGAGTTTGTCCAAGTGAAGTTCCCTCGCCAACCTCACTAGAAAGGTGACACATCATGAGGACAACGCCATCATTTCCAAGGCCCATTCTAGATCATCAAGAAGGTAGGTAAAGCGACATACAAATTGGAGCTTCCGTAAAGTCTTCCACAACATCCCATCTTCCATTGAGGACTGCTCAGAAGATGCAATGGAGTTGGAGCAAACTCCCAACGCACCAAGCTAAACGAAGCTGACGCTGAAAGAATCTTGGTGGACACTGCGTGAAGTCGAAGCCCACAAGACGAAGCCAACCAACCAATCAACAAGTAAAGTTCAGACTAAAGACGAAGACCTTCGACATCCCAGATCAACAGCGTCAGGGACGTTGTCGACTTTGGTGGGGGAGAATATCGCGGTCATTTTCGTGGCCCGCTAAAACATCCCCGTATGCCAAGACAAGCGTCAACACCAAAACTCCGCACTGTGCCTTGCCGCGGCACCCCATTTACATGGGCCATGCCCACTTTTGTCAAGGGACATCAAAGGAACTCTCCCAAGTTATCATTTTTTTCTTTCTTAGGATTTTCATATTTTAGCCCGTTTTGTGGGATTTTAGCAATGTTTCATAGGACGCCAACTAGTGGCCTAGAATAAGCATGCTACAGTAAAATTGTACCCCCTGGCTGGTCCTCCACGCCACTCTCCGCCACTTTATCCCCTGGGCCCACTGGATATTGTAGGGGAAGCATGCAGTCCGTACACCAATTAATCGTTTTCCTACTTTAATGAAAACTAGTCAATTTCCTTGAAATCATTGACATTTTCTGGTATGCATGCCTCAATAGTGGAATTGGCACTCTGCATTATGACCAAATGCTCCAAGATGCCCTCCGTGTACATGGGGCCTCTATCTTGGAGCCAAGCGCATTTGCCTTCGTGTCCCTTCGGAACATTGCCGCTCAAGTGCCCATCTTGACGTCCTATGCAAGACGTCCCGCACGTCAACGCCTCGTCGATGCCCCGTGTCCCATTGGATCACTACTGTTCAAGTGCTCGTCTTGACGCCACACAAGACGTCCGCACATCACCGCCTCGTCGGTGCCTCGCGACCCATCGGAACGTTAACGCTCGAGCGCTCGATCAAGCATCATCGCATCAGCTCCATGTCCTATCAGATAAGTACCCGCTCGAGTGCCTGTCAAGCGCCATTCAGGCGTTGCCGCACAAGTGTTGCCAAGCGCCCATCTTGACGCTCCACGCAAGACCCTCTGCACGATCCCTCTTTGCGGTCTCATCGTGCCTCAAGACTTCCACCGCCCACATACTCAAATCACTCATCTAGGCTTGTTTATATGCTCTGCTCGCCAAGACGCCGCACTTGCCTGAGTCCACACAAATGCCCCATGATACGTGCAACTCATTCTAGACTAAATAAATCCCTTGACTACATTTTGTACCTCAATGGTCCCTCATATTCACGTACCTTTCCTAAATGATCCATATGACCAATTATTGACAGTTTACCAATCTTTCTATTGGTTAGGTGAGCACTGTCAATTGCTTTTATGTCAGGTCAATCTCTTTCCTCCATGCCAAATATATCATTTTGTTAGAGAAATAGGAAAAAACAAAATAAAAGAGGGCCCCTCAATATATATGTGCATATATAGATAGAGAGACACACACACAAAGAGAGAGAGAGAGAGGAAACAAGATCGTCACACAATTCTCTCTCCTGAGGGAGAAGGAAGGAACATATGTAAATAATTAATTTAGATCAGTAGGATGACATGTATGAGAGGACCACCCACTCCAATAAAAAATGATTATAGGGATAAAAAATATTGGTGCTAAAAATTTCAATGTTGATCTCTATTTTTTCTTGCGACCAATATTTCTTTGGTCCCCCTTGGTGCCTACAAGCTAGTCTTTAAAATTTTTAGGTACCCAAAATTTTCTATTGATCCCCAAAAGGTAGACTTTTAACCACTAAAGTATTGGTCCCCATAAGTTTATACATTGGTCCTAATAGGTAACTTTGGTCCCGATTTGAAATGGTTTCAGCTGCCATCATAGAACAATTGAGACCAACAAGTTGGACTCTAATAATGGACTTCTAGGGATCAACATGTTTGGTCCTTAAAATTGTTATAATGGCAACCAACATGTTTGACCCTAAAAAGCTCATTAATAGTAATTGTAGCCCCCCAAACTGGTTAGTCTCTAAATATATACACAAATAGCATTATAAACCAATTGAATACAAAAGAAAATGTCAACAATTTATAGAAGTTGATTCATATGAAGTATCATGAAAAATGTCAACAATTAATAAAAGTTGATCCATATGAAGTATCATGAAAAATGTCAAGCTTCAAAATTTTCAACTAAGATGTATTTATCATGAAGTCAATTATAAATGTGCATCTTATATGTTCTATTTCATCAAGAAGTCATTTTCCACCCATTAAATTTTAAATGAGCCACTTAATCTTGTTAGCTTGAAGGGCTAATATCTTATCTTGAGATGCTACAAGATTCTTGTTGTTAACTAACTCATTCTTTGTATTAATCAATTTTTCTTTTGTTGTAACAGCTCCTCCTACAATCGGGTATATCATCACTCAATCACAATTCCTTCACGTCGAGGGAGTTTAGGACCTCGTCCATATCTACGCTCATATCTAGATCTTGTGCCAAGAACACGAGTACATATTTATCATCATTAATTGAATATCATCCCTTAATTTCTGTCTCCATTTGAAGAGCTATCACTTTTTTTCTACTAGAATAAAAAAATAATCCTATCACCTAATATAGAAAATTATAAACGTGAAAAGTATATAATTTAATTTTTAACTTACATGATTTGATTGGGCCTCCTCATGCACCCATCCATTTTCTCCCTAATATGCATGTTTGTAAAGTTCAATGTGATCACAATTCCACAATTATGAAATAAGAAAGAATTTGTTGTTAATGGATAAATGTACAAAAAAAATTGAGAGGCAAATGTACAAAATTATTAAAAGAAATTATATTTACAAGTTACCAATTGTTCTTGCGTTGCAACAAACGTTTGTCTACCTTTCATATGAACAAATTTTAACTTTTTTTCTATTTGCACAACATCCCCTCGGTCGCACTTGAAATTATAAAACAAATACTATTAGCAAAAATAGACTCCATTTATATCTTTAGTTACATGTAAATTGTTTATTTTGCAGAAACAAACTCCATATTATAAATATATATATATATATATATATATATATATATAGGTACAATCTAATAAAAAAGGCTTTTTATGTCACAGTAACAGTAATGCATAAGAAGAAAAACATCCCAATAATAAGAACCTTAGGATTTGTACCAATAAGTTGTGTACCACAGAAACAACAAGATGAAAGTAGATGAAATTAATTAAGGTGATCAGGAGTTGAACTCGTCACAATCTAACGACAAATGCTCAAATACATCCCTTTTTCATATTTAATTGAATTGCTAGGAGAATGATAAATCCTCATTTAGATCAAATCTCCAAATTCAAACAAGAGATTTTCAATTTGTGCTGAATCCAACAGAAATGAAGAATCTTTGTTGCCAGAAAGCCAATTCGATTGTGCTGCCAGAATAAATTACTCTTAACTTGGTGTGTTGTCACATAAGCATAATTAAAGCAAAATGTGAAGCTTGATGTGAAAAGATTTAAGCCTGTTTTATATTTGGACATAGCTGCTACTAGACATATAATACATGATTAATTAGACTCCTAGACACATATTACATCAAACACCAACTGACTTAATTGCCCCTATTTGAATATGGATCAAAAGTAGTAAGTTTTTTTTTGTGTGTATAATGTGTTGGCACTATTGATTCTGCAAAGTGTAAGCTATAATGAATGTTGATCTGGTATATCTTTTTTCCCATAAAATGAACACAATAAATGACTGTCTTTTTTCAAAGAGTATATATTTCTTGATCCCCATTACACCTACTTGTGTCAATTAGCCTGCTTTTCCCATAAAAATTTACAACTATGGACTAACAAAACAATCTCGCTCCATAGAAATACTTAGGGAAAGTCCACATAGAAGAGGTAGTGATAAAATACAGAAAAAATTGAACAAAAAATTGGGGAAAAATATAAGTATGCAATTTAATTGTTTGACATGTATTTAATGCTAAAAAGGAAGTGATATTATTATAAAAAATACTTACATGAACCTTCTGTTGAGGTGCTACGAGAAACAATATTGGTTGGAGGAGGGTAAGTGACACGTGATCTTCCGAGAGCCATCCTAATACGCAACCACAATAAAAATATAATTAACATCATTGGTAATAAATACATTAAAATAGATGAAGGGAAATAGAACCTATGAACAAACTGTATCGAAAAGTTTTTCTATACCTTTATCTTTTTAGAAAAATCCATCATGTCCTTGCTAATCGGTTGCCAAAGGGAGTTCTTATTTTGCATTAAGGTCTGCCATTATTTTTCTAAAATTAGAACTTCATAAGTTCGTCAACACAGACACCAAATAGGTACAAGGTATTTAATAGAAATGAAAAAATAATATTTGAAATATGATTTTTTTCAGCTTCTATGATTTTCCACAATGCAGTTATTTTGATCTTTTGATTCTCTATATTGAAAGTTCTTTAGACAAGCTTTCAAAAAATGCAAGCACAATACTTCATGGAAAGGAAATCCATAGATGAACATATAAAGGCAGTTTCAATCATTTCTAAATAACACAATTCGATTCCTTCATCATGTTTCCATTTTCTATCTTTTATGTTGTTGATAATGCTTGAATCTTAACCCAATGGAACCCATATGATCCCTGCGCATCACAGCCGCTCGAATAATTGGGGCGGCGAAGCCGCCCATCCCCTACGGGAGTCTCGCTGACCGGTCAGCGAGCCTGAGTGGG
>LTAE01000554.1:35036-58298 GCA_001647135.1 Pontederia paniculata
CTTCTGTGATTCGAGTGAAGAATCTAGGATAGAAGGGAGAGTGAGTTCAAGAGCGAACTTGTAAGTGGTTTTCTCCTTGTCCTATGTGGAAGAAAGGAGAAGTTGTAAGGGAGCCTTCGCCCTTGAAGAAGGAGTCAATGATCTCCGGAGGTCTCGAGTTCGAGAAGACCAGAGCGGGGACGTAGGCCAGGAGTTCGACCGAACCTCGTCAACAAACCTCTGTTTGTTTGTTTTGTGTGTTTGGTTCTTGTTTCTTCTTCTTGCTTATATATGCATTTGTATGCTTCCGCTTATATAACTAATCATTTTAGAAAAAAAAATCGAAAAAGTTTTATACACCAATTTATCTCCTTCTCTTGGTGCCATCTAGATCCTACATTTATTTGTCGCAAATTTCTCACATATTTGTAGCAAATTTTGTCGCTAAATTTCTATTGTCATATATTCTGACAAAAAATGTATCCCTAATTTTGTTGATTAGTTTTACATATTTTATATATATATATATATATATATTAAAAATATAAATCACATTTTATATTTACATGAAATCACAGTAACATACACATATTACATAAATAATAAAAACTAGTAGAAAGTTATATAATATATCTATATAATCCCAAATGCCTAGTCAAACACACAGCGTCATAATCATAACAAAAAAAAGACAATGCCACAAAAGTACACCCAATTATCATACATCTAGTACTATGGCATAAGTACGTAGTCAAATGAAATAGAAGTATGCAAACACATCATAGAAATCTTAATCATAATTATTCATATCATATGAAGGAGTGGCCTTGTTACGGATATAACTCAAAACCTCTAGAAGCAATGACCTTGTAGTGCCCTCTATGCTTCGATTTGCATTATCTTGTACACATCAACCTCACACTTTTCTGCTTTCCTACAAATAAAAAAAAATCATGATACATTACTTTAAGAAATATTGCATAATTTTATACCTTATGCAACTCACCAATAATCACATATAAAAGCCCAAAAAAAACACTAGATATCTCTGAGGATGCATTTTCTTTACTTCCACTGTATTGCCATTGGTTCCTTTCATTGTAGCATCTCGATAATTGTAGAGGATGTCATTCACTCCGCGAGAAGCCACTGATGCAAAAAGATTTTTTTATAGTCACTTCATGGAGACCTTGAAATTTAAATTTCTCAAGTTCAACAAACAATAATCAGTTATGCAAAACCTGAATTATTGAAATTATTGGATTTACCTTGAAAGTCACTATGCATGACATCTCTTAATTAAGTCCGATGGAATTTGCTTCAAGAAGATGCACAAACAAGAAGTTGATTTATCACGCTCGATATGAAAGTAGTTTTGAAAATAAAAAAAATGATACATGATTAGCAGTCAATCATATTTTAAAATTAATTAAATGATTATTCAAATTATGCCTTCACTAATTCATTGATTGTAATGCCGGTAAGATCAATGACCCCATAAAGTATATTCTCAACGTCGACAAATGATGATTGTTGAGAAGAAGAAATTCCTATTTTAGAAATTAGTAGTAAAATAACTGAATTGAAAAGCATGTCACATGATTTATAACTCATTACCCATTATAATGTATCTGAGTGTCAAATATGCTTGCCTCGCCAAGCTCAGGTGACAAAGATGTGGTACGAGCTCTACCACGACTTCTACATAGCCATTAAAAAATAGTTATTAGATTAGAAAATTAACAAAAAATGTCAGCAAGAACAACTTATAAATAGAAATATATTTATTATAGAACGATCTAACTAAACATCCATGAATAATAGTACAATAAAACATCACATAAATGGCTTAGTTTTGCTAGAGTATGTGTGGAGTTGGCATGACATTACCAGTTAAACAAAGGGAATGGATCAAGCTCTTGGATGACACTAGCTACTTCCAAAGAGACTAGGAGTGTTCACGGATCAGGTTTGACCCGACCCGATCTGAAATCCGACTCAACCTTATTGATTTGTTCAGGTTGGGTTAAGTCGAATTGATGATAAATTAGTCATTGAATCCGATCTAACTCGATCTCCATTAGGTCGGATTGGATCGGATCAGATCATTGATTTACCTGATTTAATTTTTTCATATATTTTTAATTAATTATTTATAATGTCTAACATTAATTATATTTTAAAAAGGAAAAAAACATATATTTTTTTCAAAAGTTTGTAATGATTTTAAAGGATATAAAGTATAAGTTTTTAATATATTTTAATTTTAATGTAATATAAAATTCTTATCAAGAACAAATTGGTTCAAATTTAATAAAACATATATAAAAATTTGGGTCATCGGATTGACTCGGATTGATCAGGTTCAAAAAATTGAAATACATACCCGACCCACTGGTGATCTATGATTGGATCGGTCGGGTCTGACCCGACCAACAATTCGATCCATTCGAGATTGGATCGGTTCGGATCGCCGGGTCCGTCTGGTCGATCCGATCCGGTGAACACCCATAAAAGGGACACTTATGAAAGTCACCCTCCTTTTGTTTCAATTGCGGGAAGGTCGGACATCACCTAAACTTCTGCCCTTTGGGAGAGGCTAGAGAGGGAAAGATTCCTATAGGAAAAGATGGTATGTTGTTGTATGGTCCTGGCTATCATCAAATTCCCTAGTGCAGGATGGTGTCCTTGACCACTTATGGGGGTCAGCAATGATCACAACCAACAATAGGGATCTCACCATCATTAGGACACTCATTCCACTCAAGTGCGGTCTAGATTCCCAAGCCGACTATGCAGAACCAGTTCGATGCCCTTGAATCTTTACATCTTGACTGTTTGGTGATGGATCATGAATCGTTGGATATATCCCTTCCTCCATCGGACACTCATTTAGGGGACGTGAGCCCATGACTCTTGATCAATCACCCGATGCTCATCTAACTAGTCATATCGATCATGAGGAGAAGCAACCATCCCATTCTCCATATGTACAAAATAACAATAAATGATCACTGATAATTTGACCATTGCCTTGTGCCTTATGCTTGGTCTCATATCGTTTCCTCCACCAGTTTCATCCCCTCCATAAGCCTTTAAACCTAAATTGCTTCTCCTTTGCTATCAAGTCCTTCAAAGAAAAAAAAAGACTCTCAAGTTGACAACACATCAGCTCCAAAAGATCCCTTCATCTTGTGCACGAAAGGCTTATAGTCTAGGTTTTAGATGGTTATAGGCCTACTCTTTATGCCAGTTCCACAACCTTCGAATATGAGGAGGAGCAATTAGATGCATATATCATACCTACGACCAGATCGAAGACCAAGTGCTCCGACAAAGCAAAAGCAAGATTCTTCCCACCACCGCCAACACTGAGGAATAAGAAGATTGGGAAACATAAAAAAGGTAAGACATATTAATCATATATTTACTAACTCATCTTAAGTGGATGCGCAGGTCGATATTACGATAATGGATACTATCGACCTTACCTTATCAACATGATAAAGATTCTTACATTGAATTGTAGAGGGGTCTTACGGAGTAGAATTCGTGATCACATTTCCAATCTTATACATCTACATCAACCAGACTCTATCATCTTAGTAGAACCACACACCATTAATTTAAGGCACAACAAGTAATATGCAAGTTTGATAGGAATTGGTAGGGTGTCTTTTAGGAAGGATCTGATCATTGATTAGTAATGCCATCGAAAGATATAAGTAAACTTTGAAGGATTCTCAATTTGCAAATCAGACTTTTGTCATAATCTCAGAGTAAGATCTAGGACCAATATTGGCATCCTCGAGAGCATCCTTATTTATGCCGATACAATACTAGATGGAAGGGAACCCAAGTACTTGGTCGTTGTTGAGTGTTCCCGCCTAAACTAGAAAAGACATAATATGTGGTGTTAGGGCTGCAAGGTTCATAGAAATATAAATTTATCAGTGATGAGAGCATTAGTGGATCTTCTCGAACTAGGCTTCTAGTCCCACCACAATCTATAGGCACAAAGTCATCCATTCGAGAGCTTGCTCGTGGTCACGGCTTGAGAAAATCAATCCCTTTTGCTTCAAAACAACAAATATTTACTATTCAAACCAAAATCAAAAGTCTAATATCATACTCCTTTGCAATTCAAAATTCAAACTTTGCTCCAAGGGTGCTCAAATTGACCAATAAATTCCAGCTCAAAGTCCCAACAACACCTTCCTTCCAATGAAAGAATCACCCTTTCACCCAGTGATGAAATTTTGCCACTAAATCAACCTCCCTAATATGCGGAGCACCTTATTTTCAACCAAAGATTTGAATCTTTTTGCTCCCTAGGGAGAAGGGGAAGAAGATTCCTCGAAAAGGAAAATTGAAACTTGTCTCTAGCAACGAGCACCTTGTGTCCTTGCACTGTGCTCTCCGCATGTAGAGATAATGCATGTCCAGGTGACACTTGAGTTCCTTTAAATTTATGTTGTGATTACTATCAATAATTTTCTTTTCTTTTGATTTCCATTTATTCAAGTATTCTTCCTATGGATCTTACTATGATAAACTTTAAACTCGTCGAATCTTGATTATATACCTTGGGTAGTAATTAGAGATAAAAATTATCATCTCTACCCAGAAGAAAAAAAGAGTGTAACCCTTTTCAACTTACTAAATCAGTTAGTACTTTATGACTCATCCAAAATCAGGAACTTCTAGATATCCTTCTTGTTGGCCCGCAATTTAGTTGGTGTAATAACCAAAAAGGCCTTACACATATATATTGTAGGTTGGATAGATTGCTTGTTAATCATAATTTGATAACAAAATATCCAATTTCATCTTTACACACTCTTATCCATGGAGTATCAGATCATGAGCCTATCCTATTTTGTTCAAATTCAAGTAAACATAAATCCAAACCTTTCAAATATGAACATTGTTTTATTGTCTATCAAGAGCCAAAAATATAGAAAGAAAGTTAGAAATGACAGAAATATTTTATGTCTTGTCTAGAATTCCCTCAACATAATAAAGAAAAAAAAACTATTAAGTGGAACAAGAATAGCTTAGGAAGACGAAAAACTATAGTTCAAAATATTAAGAAGGGCATACATATAGGTCTCAGAGCTAAAAGATGTTAATTAGGGTTTATCTCATAATGACTATTTAACTTAAAATTCTTATATGATTAGTATGTGGTATTATTAAACAAATTAGTATTGAATGTTGAAGTAAATATAGAATAAATAGGATAAAAATGGGAACAAAAACACAACTTTTTCATCTAAGTACTATCCTTAGACATAAGAGAAACTCAATCAATTGGATCATGGGCAATGAAGACAATAACATCACTAAGGATCAAGAAATTAAGGACCTCTTTGTACAATAGTACCATACAAAATTCTTAGAACCAAAACCTAATCCTCCAATTCACATATCATCATGATTTCAGCTCCCTTCCAAAGATGACCAATCATTTAATCTCATGTGTGACTAATCAGGAAATTAAAGATAGCTTTGGTTCATGCCTACTATTAAAGTCTTTGGACTTGATGGATCCACTATAAAATTTTATAGATATTACTAAGATATAATTGGAAAGGAAATCGTTTTAGAAATTAATATTTTTTTTTCAAAGAATGCCATCTGGATGTATGCTCAAACATTACTCTAATTTTTTATACCTAAAAAACTAATCCAAAATTGTTAGCCTATATGCCCATAGTCCTATTTAACCTACTTTATAGATTCATTGCTAAAATTTTAGCAAACTAACTAAAACCACCCTCTTTGCCTTAGTAGACCCTACGCAAGCCTCTTTTGTTGTTAAGAGGCCTACGCATGATAATATCCACATGGCTCAACAGATTGCCTACTATGGAAAAAAGGTAGACAGAAATATATGATGGTCAATGTTAATATGGAAAACTATAATAAACGTGATCAGGACCATGGATTATTAAAAAAAAATTCATCCTACGGATGAAAATCTGTATCCTATCTCCAATCTTCACACGTTGCATTAATGGATATATCTATGAAATTTTTTGGAGTTCCAAAGGTATAAAGTAAGATGACGTCTTATTCCCATACTTATTCATATTAGTCTCACAAGTCTTTTCTTCCTTTTTCAACCAAGAATTTAGACTAAATAAAATACTAAATTTTCATATTGACTCTTTCTCACTCAATCATTTATTATATGTTGGGACCTACTAGTTTGTATTATTGCCACATCAACAAATTGTAAAAGATTAAATGTTAAATTAAAAATCTATTAAGGCCCTCACAAATCACAAGATTAATCTAGAGAAGTTAGCCATATACCTTCCTCCAAGGTTGAAAGCTAAGGTTAAGGAGATTCTAGACACAATCATTGACCAATTTCCATTCATTTACTTAACATAATTAGTTCAATAAAAAATACTCAACCAGAAACATCTCTCATACATTTCTGATAAGATGATTGAAAAGTTTCCAAGATGGAAAAAAATGTCTTGTTCAAGCTACTAATAATACCTTAATTAAATCCAAACTGAATACCATACCAAACTACTCCATGCAAGTTGTCTACATTTCTATTGGATTTATTGAATTCCTCGAGAAAAAATTCTAAAGGCTCCTTCAATCAACTAGCGACGGGAACATAAGAGCACATCTTGTGAGTTAGGATACTGTCTGGAAGGTGACTTGAGCATCAAATATTTACATCATATAAGAACATCACTTTTAGCTAAAAGAATAATGGCAATCCTGAACAACAATGATAACGACTGGGTAAGTATGATGGTAAGTAAATATTATATACCACATCATTGATTCCTCCCCTCCCCTTCTGCTATAAAAGATTATGCTTGGTGTTTGAAACTAATTTTGCAGGCCTTTGATATTACCAAGAATGCCATACAAAGACACATTGGAAATGGTAATGACACTCAGGTCATACAGGACCTTGAGTGTTTAGTATGCCTATATTCTTCAAGCCAACTTACATTAATGTGTTTTCTTCTCTTTATGCTTTAATAGTGAATGATCCCATGTTGAATTGTTGTCTGGTTGTTTTGGAGCTACTCTAACTCTTAAAATTTCCAATACTTTTTTTACCTCCAACCTCCTATGATGACTCGTGAATATGGATGTCGGATACCTTAAGCCATCACACTCTATTGGACGACATGGCTAGAAGAAAATATATGATATATCCATATCCTTAAGGTCCATAACCTCATTTAGAAAATTTCGCATAATAAGCTCCCAACCAAATGTATGCTCTTGTACTTTGATCCCTCTTGGAATCCAGCTTGTACACTCTGTGGCGCATCTCTAAAAATGAATAACCATCTTCTCTTTCCTGTGTTTTACTTCTATTCAATTGCGGTCTCATGTTCAAATTTGGTGGGAATATAATTTAGATATACTTCTTCTTGGATTAGGGGGATTGGGACAGCGAAGACTCATGGCTTGATGTTCCGTTCAGGAAAATTTTTTTGTCTATCTTCTCATTTTGTTTTACAAAACTTGAGGAAGCAAGGGGAGCATTCTTTCTAATTCGGTCTGCTAACCCATCTCTTGTTCTCGCAAGTTCCTCATGAAGATCTATGTATATAGATCTATCAGAAACGCGACATGGGGGTTTAGATGCAGATTGCTCAAATGCCATAATCTTGGCATTCAAATAGTTTTTCTGAATTAGATTTCAAGCACTCAGGTTTAGTTTGTTAAAAAAAGTTGCACAAATGACCTTGGCACCATAGATATATACTCACAAACATTTGGAATTTTATATCTTTATTTACAGTTTCAATTGTAAGCATATATTTAGATAGGCTAATAAAGTTTCTGATAATTTTTGCCAATATGCTCATGAATCACAAATGGATATATTTTTTTAAAGATGTCCCTCCTCGGAGTCTCCAAGACATTATGTCTTTGACTCTTTGGGTTCTGCTATTAATAGATAATTTAATATTTCCTTTCAAAAAAAATATACATATGAAATTAATCATGCACTCATAGTGCTCATTTATCTATTTAACATACCCATATATATATATATATATAATATATATATATATGTTTATGTGCATGTGACATCAAAAGAATTCATGTTTTGATCACTCAAAAAATATTATCATGCATTTTTTATTGTAAAAAATTCAAATGCGAATGACTCGTTTGAATCATTTTATTTGTCAATGAAAGGAATGTGACATAGTCCTTCCTTCTATGTGGGTGGCCAAGGGAGCCCAACACCGCCCCCCCTATAGGCTCTGGGGAAAGCCGACACAACCCTCCACTATGGGTGGCCGAGGAAGACTGACGCTGCCCTCCGCTCACTAAGGGGAGGGCACATGACTCTCCCTTGTGAATGGCATCTTCCCCTTATCTTGAGGGAAGGGAGGGTCACGGCGTCCTCCTCACTCACCCGCAAGGGAGGAAACATGCCCTCCTCTTGAATTGGGGATGAGGCAAAGGATTGGATTCGATAGGAGGTCTGCACGGTGGGGGAGGGCATCAACAATGAGGTGAAGAAGAAGGGTTTGTTCGGAAGAAGAAAAAATGAAACTTGAGAGGAGAAAGGTAGCCAGTGCTTACCGAACGATGGAAGATGGTTGTCCAAAAATTTGTTACAAAGATTTTTTCAGTTGCATGCAAAGTACTTGGCAAATTTGGAAAAAATGGCGAGGAATTAGTGACAAAACAATGGTTGTAGTTTCTTGTTGATATTCGATACTTTTCTTGTAATGACATCCATGAGGAGACGATAGCCTCATCCATGAGGAGGCTCATGGTCCCTTGATAGATGGCAGACTAAGGTTATTTGATGTTATTATCATTGTGTCTATTGTCTGAATTTAGACATTGATTTACTATGTTGCAATATTAGTTTTACTTGTTTATTAATGATAATCTAGGAATGAATTATCTACTCAATTGATAATAGAATTAAAAGATGTTAATGATTGTGATTAAATTTATGCATAAAGAGGATGATCCCCCGATGAGAAAAGGAATTTATCCCTATATATAGGTAGTGGAACCTAGATGTGGGATAATTGAATTCCTTATAGACGATAATATAGCACCCGCAACTTTCAAAAAAGTCTCAACACGGATTGTTTCCGATTCACACATGGGTTTTGTGCACCTAGGAGATAAAGTCCTAAGTTAATTGATTTCGGAGTTCGAATATGATTTCATTTTAAATTTATCTAAAAGTCTAGACATGTCTATATAAGCTCCTAAGACACAAAAATATTTTTCCTCAAGTAATTATCTTTTTCTCTCAATCATCACGAAGTCTTCCTCTCTCCTTCTCTTTTTCTCTTTGAGTTTTCTCTCTTGTTTTGGAAGAAATATATGTCTTCCTCCTTACTGGACATCAATTTTCTCCAAACTTGCACCAAGGGAGAAAAAGCAAGTTCTTCGCAAAGGAAGAAATAAGGAGAATGATTTGGGATAAAGAACGAGTAGAAGATAAATTTTATCACGTGTATGGTATGTAAATAATTATTAAGGTTTTCTATAGTTGGGATCAATTTTAGGGTTTTGTATATAGTTAAGTAT
Organism: Pontederia paniculata; assembly: GCA_001647135.1. NCBI lineage: Eukaryota > Viridiplantae > Streptophyta > Magnoliopsida > Commelinales > Pontederiaceae > Pontederia > Pontederia paniculata. Next base: position 44,577 of record LTAE01000554.1, read on the forward strand.
CTGTGAATAAAAGAATGAACATCTTGGGTTTGTACATATTATTGTCTCTCTTCTAGGATCTACGGTTATTCATTAAAATTGTTAGTTTTGACCTTTGCTCAACCTTTAAGATAAGTTGATGGTTTTACCTTATAGTATTATAAACCTCGAACATGGATCATGGCCCCTGAACCCGGTCGGTGTTCCTAGGATTATGCTAGAGCATATTGATAAAATGGACCATGTTTCTTTTGACGTGGACTTTGTTCTTTCAATCGAAAATGGTGTAAAGTAAACTCTAATTCTAGAATGGACTATGTCATCTTGAACCAATTCGCGTTACATTATCCGCATGACATTGATTGAAACATATAATATATGGTGCAAAATGGACTACATTGACACAAAAGGACCTTCGTTCTACTTGATGTATCCTCATGAGAGGGAGACATGTAAGTGGGATTAGATGAATGAGTAACCATTCCTTTTTCATATGGGTGTGAAGCTAGTTTAGGACTAGAAAATGTTGGCTTATTTGACATAGCCCATTTGGATTGCATACATTTGAGCTATATTTTAAATGCTTAAGATTTATTTTTGTGTTTGTCTTATTATTATATTGTTAGTTATCATATTTTATTTTCTAATATTTTCCCATATTATATTTTTAATTTATATATTTATATTGTTGTACTTGTACTCCTATTTTTTATGAATTAGCGTACAACTACGTGTATATGAGAGACCGAGGCAATTGTAAAAGTTGAGAGGGAATATATTGAGGTATAAAAACAAACCAAATTCAAGAGACTTATTTTCTTCCAAGGAATAGATTCAGAATAAGGAATAAGGAATAAGAAATATGAAAATAAGGGCTTGGGTTCGTAAAATCTCTGAAAAATGTGACTAATCCGCATGCGTGGACGAATTATAGTAATTTGTTCCAATATTGATATTTCAAAGGTTTTAGGGTCGAGAGCCTGAAATCTTTTTTGATGTACATTTTGAATTACTTTATGAAATATTGTGTTTTTTTGTAATATAAAATATATGTTAAAATATATTTTTTTCAATTTTCTTGTTTCGATTTTTCATTCCTAAATAGATGAGTATTTATTTTGTAAACATATACCAATTAATTAAGATAGCATAAATTTATACTATGTCTTTATACAACATTGTACATACACACATCAGAAAGTAATATATATATCAAAATGTAGGGAGGGGTCGTCCTTGAATATTGGCATATATAGATTCACATAATATTCAGTAATGGACCATAGAATATATGTATATAATATATATATATATTATATATATATTACTAAATGTATCAAAATTTATGGGGTGGGCAAGGGCAATCCCTACCCAACCCCCAAAAATTCTGTTTTTGTCCATAATAATATTGTTTGTAGATCGAAATTCTTCATAATTAGATCCAAAATGAATAATGCTGGCTCTAATATGTCTCTAAGATGAATAGTGAAGGCCATAATAAGTAGATAATATTGTATTAATAATGAAGGATCGTAGCATCAAGTGGAGGTGCTTGAATTGAACTTTTGTGAGTTTTATTTCATGACTACTCCACTTGTAGACTTAGAAGCTACTACCTCCACCTTATTTAACTAATAGCTATAAGTTTCTTGTTGCTGTATCTCATGAATACTCAAGTAGAGACCTAATCTAACAGTTGCTCTTGACGTCGAAAATAATCATAATAACTAACAATAATCACACTAAGAACACATTGATTTTTATACTAGTTCGATCAACCTGACCTATATCCTTTCTTTCAGTTGTTCCGCTGCTTAAGAGAATATCTTTACCCAGATGTGTCAGTTAATTTCACTATCATGAAAACTCATCACAGGAAATGTCTAATGTTTACAAATGTACTTCCACACTTTATTTCAACTCTTCGTCTGATCACCCTAATAGAAAAATACTATAGCTATAGGAAATACTATACATTCTTCAATCCATTTATAGTTGCTCTAAAAGATCTTTTTTCCTTTCAATGATTACTTAATGAATCTGATTATTGATTGTAATAACCAAAAAATAGAAATAAAAAGTGGGCCCCACTTTCCCACTTAAATGCTACTTCATTTGACCCATTTCCCACTCAAGCCCAAGTATAAAACCATGGACACACTCTCTCTCATATCCGAAAATACCACCCGATTCACTTTGTTTTCATCAACAACACCCCCTCTCTTCTCCACTCCATTGATGTTCGTGTCCAACAGCAACAAGAAGGAGATTTGAGGCAAATCTTTCTGGGGCAGCAGCAATCCAAGGAGAAGAAAGGAGTAGCTTGCAATTGGATGAAGAAGATGGAGATTGCTAGGTGATGGAGAGGAAGGAGAAGAAAGAAGGAAGGAGGAAGAACAAGTTAAGGAAGGTATGTAAATGGGGTTCCTCTCCTTCTAGTACATTCTAATGATAAATTGAGATAAATTGTGCATGAAGAAAGAGGAAGAATGTAGGAAGATACCTAGATTGTAAGTTTGAGCATTAGGTTATAAGAAAATCAAGAAAAACTGCATACAAGGTGCTTGATGAAATGTTTATGAGGCATATGTTGCTTATTTGATGCTTGATATGTAATGTTTTATGTTCAGATTCATGGTTAAATTTATAAGAAGTTATTGTTGCCAAGTAAAGAAGATAATGAACTAATATAGATGTTTATAGTTTACTCAAAGATAGAAACATGTCGAAATTCTATCCAGATTTTGTAGTTGTTGTTTAGAGGTCATTTTGACTAGACTATAGTTGCTCAAAAATTATGTTTAATATATGAAATCGTAGGCTTGGAGTCTAGTTTGCATGACCATCTTATTCTGAGTTGTAGTGTAGCAGTTATGACCAAAATACTATAACACTATCAAACTATTCCGAACCATGACATGTTTGTCTTGTAAAATACTTAGTAAATTGGAAAAAATATTATTATTGATTGATATTTAGGTGAAAGATATATTCTTGAATATAGCTTCGAATGGAGTTGGTCTAACATGATTTGAAACTGTATAATTAGAGTTATAAATTATGATTCATGTTTAAGTTCATTCTTAGAATTATTATGCCTAGGGTGTATGACAAACCTTGAAAGAACCATCGATTACTCATGAGTCTTGTGATATGGTTGATGTTATGTCATGTATGTGATGTTTAAATGTTCAATTCCATGTTAGATATGACCTAGGATATTCAACACATGAACCTAGGGCAAATTAGGAATTTTGTATAAGGAAAAATGGGAAAAATCGGACGGGAGCCTAATACGGTCGTATTGATTTGTACGGGCTGCCCGAAATTCTTTCGGTCGAAAGGATACGACCGAATGAACCGACCCGTATTGATGGATACGACCGTATTGGTCAATACGGGTAGGCCCTATTGATCGATACGGGTCGTATCTGTCAATATGGCCAGGGTGGATTGTTTAATATGGGCAATTCATTCCTGATGCTTAGAACTTTATATTTTGGCCTCTTTATGCTTTGAATATTCCTACGCATACGTCTCTAAGGAAAAGTTTAGATGTTCACCCTTTTCTTTTATGTGACTAATTATGTTAAAGACAATGATGTGATGCTTGACGATAACATAGATATCGAATTGCATGCTAAGCCGTAAATAGGAATTTAAAAGATGAAACATGTATGCATGTATTGTTGTTTGATGTATTGAAACCTAAAAGATGGATTGTGATAAGTCTAATGCACATCTAAGAAGAAGGAGGGAGAAAACACTTGACACCCGACCAGTATGGGTGGTCACTTCCTTGGATTAAATCCTAAAAGCCCAAAGCGTCGGAAGGGGGATGCATGGCGCATTCCTGGCTTGATTAGCCGAATAAAGTTGGTGTGCACAACGACCCCCGATCAAATAAGATAACAAAAGGACTTGTGGCCACATGGATGACTTATTTGAAGTTAAAAGATTAACTTCAAAAAGGTCACATGATAAGAAGATGAAAGATAAAGAGAATGACATGAATAATGAAGTTAAGCTCCAATGGGGCTATAAGTATTGAAAGTCAATGCAAGTAAAGGATTCATGTCTAAAGGAGCATTATATCGATAATGCTAAGTATTTTGAGCATTATATTGATAATGTCAAGTAAAGCAAAGTAAGATGACTAAAAGGTGCGTTATATTGATAATGAACAAATAAGATAGGAAGTAAGCAAGATGAAACATAGACTTAAAGTTAATCTAAGAGCATTGGCAAAGATGCAAATATAAAGAAAAGATGTATGATCATATGTTTGATCATAAGTTTGGGTTAATAACTCTATGTTATGCTCGATGTTATTTATGAAGTTATATGCATGACATGTAGTTCTTTGCATATATGGGTGATATGTTTCACTCTTTTTTCGACCTTTACATGCTCTAACGGGTTGAAAGTCCCCTGCTTCTGGATCTTGCAGGTGAGAAGTAATTAAGATGTTTTAAATGAGGATGACGCTGCAAATGATGGCTAATGCACATGGTTAAGTATGGGCTAAGTCTTAGAGTCATGTTTATGTCATCTTTCTCCTTTTCTATCATGTTCTAAAGACTATATATCGCCTTCGGGCAAGTTGATGTATGTCATTTTTATGTCAAGTGAGCTTTATGGACAAGTATGCTTTATGTTTAATGGCGAAGTTATGTGTTATGTCTCTTGTTGATCAAGTATAATGTTTTCTATTGATTCATTACTTGTGTCATGTTCTTATATGTCTTCCGCTGATTTTTTCGGATGTCAATCTATTTTCCTTTGTCATGCTCTTAAGTTTTGTATGTTGACCATGATTGTCAATGGTCAAGTCAAGTTTATTGTCCCGTTGTGTCCGGAGACCGTTCCGAGTACGTGGTGGATATCGATTCATCCGCGTGGCGGAGCGCATTTTCGGGGCGTTACAATTTTGGTATCAGAGCCTAAGGTTTGACTCTAAAGTCTGAATGCCTTAGTTGATTAAGGCATATGTCGATGTCCAAGTCATCCTAAAGGTCAAAAGTTCTAAGTCTCTAAGAAGTCCAAAGTCCATGTGCAAAGCATCACGAGCAGCCATCAATGTTAAGCACGCATCTAATCAGGATCCTATGTTAATGCAAAGACTAATCATTTTGATATATGATTAAGGATGTAATGCAGGAAGATGAAAAGAGGTGATACTTCACACCTTGATGGTGTGATGAACAAAGTTCATCCATATAAAGTATGACTAGGATCACCACTGTTATAGAAAAGAAAGTCAAGAAGTCTTGGCCAAATGATCATTTATGAAGTCTATAAGGAGTAAACATATGACAATGAGAGGAATATAAACTCAAATAAGGCAAGGACGTGATTGAACTCTATGATGAACATGTTCAAAGGAATGTGTTATGTTGATATGTATAAAGGGTAAAGCAAGAAGAATGCATGAACCCCCAAAGATGACAAGTGTCGACGGATGACTATCTCAACAAGTTGTTGCAGATCGAAAATACATCTAGTTGGATGGTTAATGATATAATTATAAGGTTAAGTCGCAAGTTTTTAATGATGACGATCTAAGGATCCATGTGCAAGTGTCATTATCAATAGTTAAGATGTGCAAGTCTTGATGTGCATTTTATGGATATGATTGAATTTCGATCATATGATGGATAGTTATTGATGTTAAAACAATAACAAATTCTCACATTCAAATTGCGATATTTGGAATGAATTATAGATGTACTTGATTGATTATTGACATCATGTAAAGGTTAAAAGAAATTATCTCAAGATGGTGATCTTGATGAGTATTGAGATGTGACGAATGAATTTATCTACACTTATGTACATGAATATGTAAGATGTTGAGTAAATGTTCGATCTTGTGATCAGTCTCGATTATGAATGAATCATGAGTTGTCTATGATGGAGTATTTGATGTTACATAAAGATTAAAGATGTGATTTTAATATGTAGCCTTGATGACTTTGAATATGACAATTGAGTATGTTTAAATGCATGTATCTAATTCTCATAAGGATGTGGACCAATTTTGTTTTTTCGAATATTATGAATAATACATGGATGGATTGATCTTAAAGTCTAAATTCCACAGGGCTAAGTGTTTAGCAATTGAGGTTGTGTATAAAAAGTGTGATTGAAAGATTGAGATGCTACCAAGGTATGACATCCTAATGGAATTTTAAGGGACGTCATTGATGACATAACTAAATTAAAATATGATGTTCATTGACTGGATAGAACATTGCCTAATCTAAAAAAAACGATTATTTGAAATGGGGTGAAAAGTAAGTCATGAAGTTTTGTGAGTATTGACTATCCAGGCATTGATTAGAAATGGGATCGATGACTTTATTAAATATGGAAAGTTAGAGATTATGAGACTTATTAGTCTGAATGAATAATAAGTCTACTTATGGAAAAAAGGGTTATGAAACATATGTTAAAGGAATGATCTATGCTGATGTCCTATGCATAAACATGTTTATGAATTGTGCATAAACAATGGGTAAGAAAGTATGTTTAATTTATAAAGACTAAGGAGTTAACGAGACATCATGGTAACATAAGAAGAATGGAATTATATATGTCATGATGTATTGATTATAAGGATGGCAAGTAACATATGTAATTATGTTCATGATTATACAATGACTCAAGAGATTAATGAATGAAAGTAGGAAAAGTACTCGATGGAGTAATAATGACAAGATCGTCGACTAAAGAAGTTCATACTATTTGTCTAACTATTGATACATAGGGAAGCTAGAATATCCAAATGTTTGGATAAACATAGACGATGAAGCCCAAGGACAATAGATTGATTCATGTTATTTCATAATCTATCACGAAGTGATATGTTCTTATTGAGAAACAAGTGTAATGGTTTAAGGAGAACCTTAAATATGTACTCTTATGAAAGGATTGTCACCTTGAAACCATCATCTAGGATCTAAATACATTTAAGTGGGAAAGTGGAGCCCACCTTTTGTTTCTATTTTTTGGTTATTACATTATAACCCCCTTAAAATAAAATTCGTCCTCGAATTTCTTTTATCCTTAAAATTCTACTTTTCATAGTACCACTATAATATTTAATATCATCTCACAATCTTATATTTTAGCTTAGTTGGTCTTTGTTTTTCCCTCATGCACCTTAAATGCACTTTATGGTCAAATATTATATATATTAAATCTTTATTCTATAATATCAACTCTTCATTGATTCTCATAACTCAACTATCATTATTCATTTGCATAATTTCAGCATTTATTAAATCTTCATTTGGAGAGTTCTTATTTAAACTTTGGGGAAAGGGAGCCTCCTTAGCGGAAGTGCTAAAGAGGCTCCTTAGCATTATGCCAATCATCAGATTGAATTTTAAAGGTATATGATCAAACATTTTAGTAAATTGTCTCTAGGTTTTAATCAGATTTATCTCTATCGTCCATTTGATTTAAATGGTCCAGATCATTGTTGCTCAGAATTAAAACCCAATTCTCCCTCATTTTAGCCCTAGACTTTCTCTCTCCTCGTTAGGTCGGCCGCTGGACACTGAGCGGTCGGAGGGTGGCCCTAGACTTTCTTCCGCCTCCGATACTGAGCGCCACCATCCGACGGCCCATCGCCGCTAGTCAATCCCTCATTTAGTCTCCCTCTCCCTCTGTGTTTATTCCTCTCTTTCTCTCATTTTCTCTCCGACGAGCACCCACAACGACAATAATAAACCAGGTGCTCAAATCTTATAAGCGTCGAATCAGATTTATTGGATCTCGTATTCTCTTTCCCTTCATATGTATTTCAGCGATTCATGTTGGATTAAATAAATTATTATATTGATGGTCTCATTTTCCTTGGATATAGATGATTTTGTATATTAGCATTGTTGAATGGTAAACATAGCTTTATATTGTTACTAATTTGTAAATTTTCATATTCTATTTTATGATAGTCCATTTTGGAGATTTAACGTGTCAACATAAATTGACTTTAAAAAATTTTCTAATCCATTGCAGAGATATTTGGTCATTTCTCGAAGTTTCCCTTACATATATAGAGCACAAGATTAAATGATATGATTTCATATTATTTTTTAATTTTCATTTTATATTTTCCTTTAAATGTTTTGGTTATGATGTCTGGGAGTAAACCTTTTAGCTGTATGAATTTTTATTAATTATATTTTATTAAGAATGTTGTTTATCATAATGTCATAGCTTAACTATGTTCTATGTATCATTTCCAGAGAACTCGAGCATTGCGATGGATTAATACATTGTTGACGGAGGTCGAAATTAAAAGTGAATAATGAAGAACTCATTCTTCAAGTTATTTCTAGGAAGAATGAGCAACAATTAGAAGAATGATGCATTGTGCATATTTTTTTTTGTAATTTTTTTATTATTTTGAAATATAATGTATAGACATGATCTATCTTCTTAACTGTTATCTTGTCTATTATTTTCAGTACTTCTTGCTTACAGCCTTGCAATGAATTTTTGTATGCCAAGCTTGTAAAATAATTGTGGAAAATTTTTTCATCGTCTACCAGTATTGTTATGAAAAAAAACATTTGATTCTGGATGTTTTATTATGTAAGCATTTATTTTCGGACAACAGATATTTACAATACTTATTTAATTGAGAACTTTACATATTGTTACGTCATTGTTTATACGTTCGATATCTATTTTGTCGACATTGGCAAAGATATTCATACGAAATAATGTTCCCTTCTTATTGAAATATCTCATTGAGAACATAATGTGAAAAGTCGGTAATAAAAAGGCAAATACTTAGCTGATTACTTAATCAAACAAATGGTATAAATAACAAATAAAGAGCATTGCCAATATCTAACGAAACAGATGATAAAAATAACAAATAAAGAGCACTCTCAATATCTCTATATTCTCAAGAAATCCAAGTGTTGAATATAGAATACAAGAACATCGTTGAGATTCTCAAGAAGTCCAAAAAAATTGATAAAATACATGTCAGTGATCACAATGAAAGATCCTTATTAATGGAATGAAGACCACATAATACAATTAAAAAACCACTAGAATATCAAATTTCAAAAAATGAAAATTTTAGATGTGTTGTAGACTATTAGTAAAAAAATGTCCAGAATCTTGTTTTCACCTAAAATCCAACAATAAGTTTTAGTTCTCAAGTTATGTTTAATCTAAGATAAAAAAAAACAACAAAGCTAAGTTTGCAATTGGGTTCAAAGCAATTTTCCTCCAAGTGCTGAGTAAAACTCAGAGAAAAAGAATCGGGTTTCATGTTTTTTTTTTACGGGCGAATCAGGTTTCATGTTGGAGGGCGACGGAAAAGATCAGTGCTCGAAGGTTTCCAGGGCTTGAAAGTTGGAGGTTGCTGATGCTCGGAGGTCGGCAGCTATGCTTCAAGTATTGGAAGGTCAAGTGAGGTTGCTGATGCTTGGAGGTCGGCAGCTATGCTTCAAGCATTGGAAGGTCAAGAGGCATGGGTGAGAAAAAGAATTAGGGGGTCATCGTCATGAGCAGCCGATTGAATGAAGAGAGAGAAACTTAGGGTTAGAATGAAAGGGGTGGTGGGGTTTTTATTCTAAAGTGAAATGATCTTGACCATTAAAATCAAATTGACGATAAAGATACATTTAGATTGACTTTTTAAAATAAAAAGTAAATGATTTGATCTTGAACCATTCAAATTCAATCCAACGGACCTCATTAATGCTAAGGAACCTCCTTAGAACTTCTGCTAAGGAAGCTCCCTTTCCCCTTAAACTTTATCTTCCATAGTCTAATCAATCATTCTTCAAAGTTTCATTAATATCCTTTACTCATGCCAAACAACTCCAATCATATAATTTGAGTTCAATGTCCATCATCATTCCTAAGTAAGCCTCTCTTTAATCATCACCAGATCATTCAATAAGTTTGATGAGAAAGTCTTTATTCTCGTACTTAATTTCTTCTTCAAAATTGAGCTTAATCACTTCTATCCTATATTAGGATTCTAATCATGATAATAAGTCATCATAAACCTTTGTCTTTAACTCGCCTAACGATCCTCTAAAGATTCTGCAAACAATTTCCTCGGTTGCGTCCAACTATCTCAATTATATAGCTGGATAATAAGCGTTTGTCCTTAATAGGTCGTCCGTAAAGTCCTCTCAATCCTTGGGTACCAACTAAATCATAAAGCGTCAATTTCATCGAATATGATATTTCAATTCTTGTTCTCATAAAGATCTTTCAATATTTCAAATTATGAATCTATTCTTTATATTTAAACAATTGCATTTGTCATATTCAATTGTAATTAGAGATGTCTGAACTTTATCAATCAAAATTAATATTCACAAAATCATACTAATTTCCAAGATGCTTTATTTGGAATCACTTTTTTTTTCATAAATCATTCATCATCACCCTATTGACTCATAAAACACCCCTTTTTTTCTCGTTGCCATTCATCTCCACTTCCATTTAGTCAGTTCGAAATTCATTATATAGTCACATCTATTTATGTTCCTCATCCCATGGTTTTACTCAATCCGTTAATCCACTCGATAACATTTCTTCCTTTGAGATTAAGTTTAATCACGATTTTCTTGATAACCAACATGGTCTCCAAGTAATCTCTATAATTCGCAACTAGACATTCTTTATATCATGTCCAATATTGCTCCATCAACCTTGGGCACTTCATTTGACCCATTTCCCACTCAAGCCCAAGTATAAAATCCATTTTCTGGACACACTCTCTCTCCTATCCGAAAATACCACCCCATTCACTTTGTTTTTATCACCAGCACCCCCTCTCTTCTCCACTCCATTGATATTCATGTCCAACAGCAAAAAGAAGGAGATTTGAAGCAAATCTTTCTGAGGCAGCAGCAATCCAAGGAGAAAAAAGGAGTAGCTTGCAATTGGATCAAGAAGATGGGGATTGCTAGGTGTTGGAGAGGAAGGAGAAGAAGAAGGAAAGAGGAAGAACAAACTAAGGAAGGTATGTAAATAATGATCCTCTCCTTCTAGTACATTCTAATATGTTCAATTGAGATCAATTGTGCATGAAGAAGGAGGAAGAATGTAGGAAGAGACCTAGATTGTAAGTTTGAGCATTAGGTTATAAGAAAATCAAGAAAAACTGCATACAAGGTGTTTATGAAATGTTTAGGAAGCATATGTTTCTTGTTTGATGCTTGATATGTAATGTTTTATGTTCAGATTCATGGTCAAATTTAGAAGAAGTTATTGTTGCTAAGTAAAGAAGATCATGAACTAATATAAATGTTTATATTTTACTCAAAGATAGAAACATATCAAAATTCTGTCCAGATTTCGTAGCTGCTGTTTAGAGGTTATTTTGACTAGGCTACAGTTGCTCAAAAATTATGTTTAATATATGAAAACGTAGGCCTTGGAGTCTAATTTTGCATGACCACTGATTTCATCTTATTTTGAGTTGTAATGTAGCAGTTATGACCAAAATACTAGAGCACTGTCAAACTGTCCCGAACCATGACATGTTTGTCCTGTAAAATACTTAGTAAATTAGAAAGATATTATTATTGATTAATATTTAGGTGAAAGATATATTCTTGAATATAGCTTCGAATGGAGTTGGTCTAATATGATTTGGAACTGTATAATTAGAGTTATAAATTATGATTCATGTTTAAGCTCATTCTTAGAATTATTATGCCTAGGGTGTATGGCAAATCTTGAAAGAACCATCGATTACTCATGACTCTTGTGATATGGTTGATATTATGTCATGTATGTGATGTTTAAATGTTCAAGTTCATGTTAAATATGACCTAGGATATTCAACACATGAACCTAGGGAAAATTAGGAATTTTGTATAAGGAAAAATGGGAAAAATCAGACGTGAGCCCGATACGGCCGTATTGATTTGTACGGGCTGCTCGAAATCCTTTCGGTCAAAAGGATATGACCGAATGAACCAAGTTGTATTGATGGATACGATCGTATTGGTCAATACAGGTAGGCCGTATTGATCGATACAGGCCGTATTGGTCAATACGACCAGGTGGATTGTTCAATATGGGCAATTCATTCCTAATACGTAGAACTTTATATTTTGGCCTCTTTACGCTTTGAATATTCCTACGCATACGTCTCTAAGGAGGAGGTTAGATGTTCACCCTTTTCTTTTATGTGACTAAGTATGTTAAAGACAATGAGGTGATGCTTAATGATAACCTAGATATCAAATTGCATGCTCAGCCGTAAATAGGAATTTAAAAGATGAAACATGTGTGCATATATTGCTGTTTGATGTATTAAAATCTAAAAGATGGATTGATATAAGTCTAATGCACATTTAAGAAGAAGGAGGGAGAAAAAACTTGACATCCGACCGGTATAGGTGGTCACTTCCTTGGATTAAATTTCTAAAAGCCCAAAGGGGCGGAAGGGTGGATGCATGGCGCATTCCTGGCTTGATCAGCCGAATAAAGTTGGTGTGGACAACAACCCCCTGATCAAATAAGATAACAAAAGGACTTGTGGCTACATGGACAACTTATGTGAAGTTAAAAGATTAACTTCAAAAGGATCGCATGATAAGAAGATGAAAGATAAAGAGAATGCCATGAATAATGAAGTTAAGCCCAAATGGGGCTATGAGCATTGAAAGTCAATGCAAGTAAAGGATTCATGTCTAAAGGAGCATTATATCGATAATGCTAAGTATTTTGAGCATTATATTGTTAATGCCAAGTAAATCAAAGTAAGATGACTAAAAGGTGCGTTATATTGATAATGCACAAATAAGATAAGAAGTAAGCAAGATGAAACATAGACTTAAAGTTAAGTCTAAGAGCATAATTGGCAAAGATAAAGTGTTTGATCATAAGTTTGGGTTAATAACCCTATCACTACAAGAAAATAAGCAATCAGCGAGCAAAAAAATACTCGCCAATTGCTCGCTAATTGCTCGCTAAAAATATTACCGAGCAAACAACGACCATTTTTCGACGAACGATTTGCTCGCTGAATTTTACTCGTTATTAGCGAGCAAATTTATTACTCGCTAACTACTCGGTATTTTATCATTAATTATTCGCTAAGTATTCGTAATATGGCTGCTAATATAATTTTAAATAAAAAAATCTATCGTGTCATTGCTCGCTATTTGCTCGTTAATTGGCAGCTATTTTGCTAGCTAATTTTCTTGCTAGGTTGCCACAGTTTGGTAGCTATTTGGTCGTTAAAAACGCCTTCTATTCGGAAAATTAAAAAAAAATTGTTCGACGTTTGGCAGCTAAATGCTCGCTAATTGGTCGGTAAATTGCTAGCTAATTCGTGATTTGTTTCTCGTCTTTTAATTTTTTTTTTGCTCGCAGAATTGCCGGTATTTGCTCGCTAATTTTAATAATTTTTTAAAAAAATAATTAAAAATAGTATAAAATACTGTAATATAATCCAATCACTTGATATACACTAATTATCATAATACAAATTAAAAATCACATAACATATAACATAAACATCACAATCCGATAATACATAATGTATCAAATTCGTCAGTGTCTCTGACAACATCACATACAAAACATAACAGAGTTATAGAAATACTCAAAGTCAAATGCATAATCATCCTAATCATCTTCATCACGATCACGACGACGTGTAATGGATTCATCAACCTTATCACAAAAACGCTGAAAGTAATCATCCATCATTGTCTTCATACGAGCATCTATGCGATT